>JAQQFT010000489.1:0-25374 GCA_029582265.1 Zoroaster sp. YZ-2022 | reverse complement strand
AGCCCTGTAAAATATTTAATTCCGGTTTCACCGCAAACAATGAAACACTATAACAGTGTTAAACAAAAAACATTTCTAGGGTTGGAATAACTTTTACAATTTTCAAGGGAGGCCGATAATTTTATATCTAAATTTAAAAGTTTAGGTTCTCCCCTCTCAGAAAAGCACCATTCTTTTCAATTTGGATATTTTTTTCTTACCTTAAACGGCCTCCATGGGCTGCCTCTAGCCCTTTAATCCAGAAACACGGTCAACTCATGCACGCGGTTCTTCACCCCCGCAAACAATAGCACTATACAGTGTTACACAAAAAAAAACATTTCTAGGGTTGGGAATAACTTTTAAAGATTCTTCAAGGGAGGCCGATAATTTGTATATCTAAATTAAAGCTTAGGTTCTCCCCTTTTTCAGAAAAACGTCATACTTTTGAATTTGATAATTATTGTACAGCCCTGTAAACGGCCTATGGACACTTAGCCCACACCTCTGTATGAAATACGGGTCAACTTGCATCGGGTTTCACCGCAAACAATACAGCACTATATACAGTGTTACAAAAAAACATTTCTAGGGTTGAACATAATTTTTTAAAGTTTTCAAGGGAGGCCGATAATTTTTATATCTAAATTAAAGCTTTTAGGGTTCTGCCCCTTTCAGAAAAACGTCATACTTTTTGAATTTGATGACAATTATTTGCACCTAAACGGCCTCCATGGACACTTAGCCATCTGTAAAATACGGTCAATCTCTAACGCGCGGTTTTCCCTGCAAAACAATACCAGCACTACTGATCTTTTACAGCTCTTCTAAGTTGGGAAAAACTTTCTAGGTTGGGAATAACTTTAAAGTTTTCAAGGGAGTCGATAATTTATATCTTCAAATTAAAGCTTACGTTCTCCCCTTCAGAAAAACACCATACTTTTTTGAATTTGGATAATTATTTTCAGTACCTTAAACGGCTCTCCATGGACACTTTGCCCTCTGTAAAATACCGTCAATCTGCATGCGGGTTTCACTGCCAAACAATACAGCACTTTATACAGATGTTACACAAAAAAAACATTTCTAGGGTTGGAAATAACTTTTAAAGTTTTCAAAGGAAGCCGATAATTTTATATCTAAATTAAAACAGGTTCTCCCTCCCTTTAGAAAAACGTCACATCTCTTTGCCCACGAATTTGGATAATTATTTCCCGTACCTAAACGGCCTCCATGGACACTTTAGCCCTCTGTAAAATACTGTCAACTTGGTGCGGTTTCACCGCAAACAATACAGCACTATACAGTGTTACAAAAAAACATTTCTAGGGTTGAAATAACTTTTAAAGTTTTCAAGGGAGGCCCGATAATTTTATATCTAAATTAAAGCTTTAGTTCTCCCCTTTCAGAAAAACACCATACTATTGAATTTGGATAATTATTTGTACCCAAACGGCCTCCATGGACACTTTGCCCTGTAAAATACTGTCAACCCTTGCATGCGGTTTCACCTGCAACAATACAGCACTATACAGTGTTAAAAAAACATTTCTAGGGTTGGGAATAACTTTTAAAGTTTTCAAGGGGAGGCCGATAATTTTATATCTAAATTAAAGCTTAGGTTCCCCTTTTAAAAAACACCATACTTTTTGAATAATTATTTCGTACCTTAAACGGCCTCCATGGACACTTAGCCCTCTGTAAATACGGTCAATCAACCATGCGGTTTCACCGCAAACAATACAGCACTATACAGTGTTACAAAAAAAAACATTTCTAGGGTTGGAAATAACTTTTACAATTTTCAAAGGGATGCCGATAATTTTTATATCTAAATTAAAGCTTAGGTTCTCCCCTTTCAGAAAACACCATACTTTTTGAATTTGGATAATTATTTCGTACCCTTAACGGCCTCCATGGACACTTAGCTCTGTAAAACACGGTCAACTTCTTGCATGCGGTTTCACCGCAAACAATACAGCACTATACAGTGTTACAAAAAAACATTTCTAGGGTTGGAAATAACTTTTAAAGTTTTCAAGGGGAGGCCGATAATTTTATATCTAAATTAAGCTTTTTAGGTTCTCCTTTTAAAAAAACGTCATACTTTTGAATTTGGATAATTATTTCGTACCTTAAACGGCCTCCATGGACACTTTAGCCCTCTGTAAAATACGGTCAACCGGCATCCGTATGTGGTTTCACGCAAACAATACAGCACTATATACAGTGTTACAAAAAAAACATTTCTAGGGTTGGAAATAACTTTTACAATTTTCAAGGGAGGCCGATAATTTTATATCTAAATTAAAGCTTAGGTTCTGCCCTTTCAGAAAAACGTCATACTTTTGAATTTGGATAATTATTTCGTACCTTAAACGGCCTCCATGGACACTTAGCCATCTGTAAAATACGGTCAACTTGCACGCGGTTTCACCGCAAACAATACAGCACTATACAGTCTTACGAAAAAAAACTTTTTCTAGGGTTGGGAATAACTTTAAAGTTTTCAAGGGAGGCCGATAATTTTATATCTAAATTAAAGCTTACGTTCTCCCCTTTCAGAAAAACACCATACTTTTGAATTTGGATAATTATTTCGTACGTTAAACGGCCTCCATGGGACACTTTGCCCTCTGTAAAATATGTCAACTTGCATGCGGTTTCACCGCAAACAATACAGCACTATACAGTGTTACAAAAAACATTTCTAGGGTTGGAAATAACTTTTTAAAGTTTTCAAGGAGGCCGATAATTTTATATCTAAATTAAAGCTTAGGTTCTCCCCTTTCAGAAAAACGTCATACTTTTGAATTTGGATAATTATTTCGTACCTTAAACGGCCTCCATGGACACTTAGCCCTCTGTAAAATACGGTCAACTTGCATCCGGTTTCACGCAAACAATACAGCACTATATACAGTGTTACAAAAAAAACATTTCTAGGGTTGGAAATAAATTTTACAATTTTCAAGGAAGGCCCGATAATTTTATATCTAAATTAAAGCTATTGGGGTTCTGCCTTTCAGAAAAACCATACTTTTTGAATTTGGATAATTATTTCGTACCTTAAACGGCCTCCATGGACACTTAGCCATCTGTAAATACGGTCAATTTGGCACGCGGTTTTCACCGCAAACAATACAGCACTATACAGTACGAAAAAAACTTTTCTAGGGTTGGGAATAACTTTTAAAGTTTTCAAGGGAGGCTGATAATTTTATATCTAAATTAAAGCTTACGTTCTCCCTTTCAGAAAAACACCATACTTTTGAATTTGATAATTATTTGGGTACCTTAAACGGCCTCCATGGACACTTTGCCCTTCTGTAAAATACCGTCAACTTGCATGTGGTTTTTTCACCGCAAACAATACAGCACTATACAGTGTTACAAAAAAAAACATTTCTAGGATTGGGAATAACTTTTAAAGTTTTCAAGGGAGGCCGATAATTTTATATCTAAATTAAAGCTTAGGTTCTCCCCTTTTAGAAAAACGTCATACTTTTGATTAATTATTTCGTACCTTAAACGGCCTCCATGGACACTTAGCCGTCTGTAAAATGGTAGTCCAACTTCCCAGTATGCGGTTTCACCGCAAACAATACAGCACTATACAGTGTTAAAAAAAACATTTCTGGGGTTGGAAATAACTTTAAAGTTTTCAAGGGAGGCCGATAATTTTATATCTAAATTAAAGCTTTTGAGCAGGGAATAGGAAATTGATTCAGAAGGCACTTTTTGACCTTTTGTTTAATTACTCAAACACCGTTGGGCCAATTATTGAAACTACATGATATCCTCAATGGAACCTCCGATTGACATACTTAGTAACCCTTTTTTTAACATCGAGCTCAGCAAGGTCACCCCCGGACCGTGGGAAATCTGCCAGCCAGAGCCCTGCGAGCAGCGAATAGGTGTTTCACGGAAACAATACAGACCTTTTGTTTAATTACTCAAACACCGTTGGGCCAATTACGGTGAAATAATGATATCGATATGGAACCTTCTAGATTGACATACTATAGTAACCTTTAACATGAGGCTCAGCAAAGGTCACCCCCGACCGTGGGAAATCTGCACTATTCGTTTGTCCACAATGTGTTTTGTGTCCAAATCTAAGCTCCGTTCACGCATTTACAAATCCAAGCACCGTTCGCCCTGTACAAATCTACTCGCTGCCAAGAAAGGTCAGTTGGTTGATTTTACACAACCCTAACTATCAATCATCCCAATATGTCTGGAGACCTATTCATAAATTAAAGTGAAACTTAGGCATTTGGATAAGGGATTGCAGTGTAATTAGTTCGTTAGAAACGGGATCGCGTAGTAATTACGCTAAATTGTCTCCTTATTCCTGCTTGTGGCCCTTTGTGGTGTATTGCAGCTCAGAGGGTTAAAGTTTAGGTTCTCCCTTTCAGAAAACACCATACTTTTGAATTTGGATAATTTTTTCGTACCTTAAACGGCCTCCATGGACACTTAGCCCTCTGTAAAATACGGTCAACTTGCATGCGGTTTCACGCAAACAATACAGCACTATACAGTGTTACAAAAAAACATTTCTAGGGTTGGAAATATTTTAAAGTTTTCAAGGAGGCCGATAATTTTATATCTAAAATAAAGCTTAGGTTCTCCCCTTTCAGAAAAACGTCATACTTTTGAATTTGGATAATTATTTCGTACCTTAAACGGCCTCCATGGACACTTAGCCCTCTGTAAAATACGGTCAACTTGCATGCGGTTTCACCGCAAACAATACAGCACTATACAGTGTTACACAACAAAAACATTTCTAGGGTTGGAAATAACTTTTAAAGTTTTCAAGGGAGGCCGATAATGTTATATCTAAATTAAAGCTTAGGTTCTCCGCTTTCAGAAAAACGTCATACTTTTGAATTTGGATAATTATTTCGTACCTTAAACGGCCTCCATGGACACTTAGCCCTCTGTAAAATACGGTCAACTTGCATGTGGTTTCACCGCAAACAATACAGCACTATACAGTGTTACAAACAAACATTTCTAGGGTTCGCAATAACTTTTAAAGTTTTCAAAGGGAGGCCGATAATTTTATATCTAAATTAAAGCTTAGGTTCTCCCTTTCAGAAAAACCATACTTTTGAATTTGGATAATTATTTCGTACCTTAAACGGCCTCCATGGACACTTAGCCATCTGTAAAATACGGTCAACTTGCATGCGGTTTCACCGCAAACAATACAGCACTATACAGTGTACTCAAAAAAACATTTCTAGGGTTGGGAATAACTTTTAAAGTTTTCAAGGAGGCCGATAATTTTATATCTAAATTAAAGCTTAGGTTCTCCCTTTCAGATAAACGTCATACTTTTGAATTTGGATAATTATTTCGTACCTTAAACGGCCTCCATGGACACTTAGCCCTCTGTAAAATACGGTCAACTTGCATGCGGTTTCACCGCAAACAATACAGCACTATACAGTGTTACAAAAAACATTTCTAGGGTTGGGAATAACTTTTAAAGTTTTCAAGTGAGGCCGATAATTTTATATCTAAATTAAATCGTAGGTTCTCCCCTTTCAGGAAAAACGTCATACTTTTGAATTTGGATAATTATTTCGTACCTTAAACGGCCTCCATGGACACTTAGCCCTCTGTAAAATACGGTCAACTTGCATGCGGTTTCACCGCAAACAATACAGCACTATACAGTGTTACAAAAAACATTTCTAGGGTTGGGAATAACTTTTAAAGTTTTCAAGGGAGGCCGATAATTTTATATCTAAATTAAAGCTTAGGTTCTCCCCTTTCAGAAATACACCATACTTTTGAATTTGGATAATTATTTCGTACCTTAAACGGCCTCCATGGACACTTAGCCCTCTGTAAAATACGGTCAACTTGCACGCGGTTTCACCGCAAACAATACAGCACTATACAGTGTTACAATAAAAAATTCTATGGTTGGGAATAACTTTTAAAGTTTTCAAGGGAGGCCGATAATTTTATATCTAAATTAAAGCTTAGATTCTCCCCTTTCAGAAAAACACCATACTTTTGAATTTGGATAATTATTTCGTACCTTAAACGGCCTCCATGGACACCGCAAACAATACAGCACTATACAGTGTTACCAAAAAAAACATTTCTAGGGTTGGAAATAACTTTTAAAGTTTTCAAGGGAGGCCGATAATTTTATATCTAAATTAAAGCTTAGGTTCTCCCCTTTCAGAAAAAACACGATACTTTTGAATTTGGATAATTATTTCGTACCTTAAACGGCCTCCATGGACACTTAGCCCTCTGTAAAATACGGTCAACTTGCATGCGGTTTCACCGCAAACAATACAGCACTATACAGTGTTACAAAAAAACATTTCTAGGGTTGGGAATAACTTTTAAAGTTTTCAAGGGAGGCCGATAATTTTATATCTAAATTAAAGCTTAGGTTCTCCCTTTCAGAAAACACCATACTTTTGAATTTGGATAATTATTTCGTACCTTAAACGGCCTCCATGGACACTTAGCCCTCTGTAAAATACGGTCAACTTGCATGCGGTTTCACCGCAAACAATACAGCACTATACAGTATTACAAAAAACATTTCTAGGGTTGGAAATAACTTTTAAAGTTTTCAAGGGAGGCCGATAATTTTATATCTAAATTAAAGCTTAGGTTCTCCCCTTTCAGAAAAACGTCATACTTTTGAATTTGGATAATTATTTCGTACCTTAAACGGCCTCCATGGACACTTAGCCCTCTGTAAAATACGGTCAACTTGCATCCGGTTTCACGCAAACAATACAGCACTATATACAGTGTTACAAAAAAAACATTTCTAGGGTTGGAAATAACTTTTACAATTTTCAAGGGAGGCCGATAATTTTATATCTAAATTAAAGCTTAGGTTCTCCCCTTTCAGAAAAACACCATACTTTTGAATTTGGATAATTATTTCGTACCTTAAACGGCCTCCATGGACACTTAGCCCTCTGTAAAATACGGTCAACTTGCATGCGGTTTCACCGCAAACAATACAGCACTATACAGTGTTACGAAAAAAACATTTCTAGGGTTGGGAATAACTTTTAAAGTTTTCAAAGGAGGCCGATAATTTTATATCTAAATTAAAGCTTAGGTTCTCCCCTTTCAGAAAAACACCATACTTTTGAATTTGGATAATTATTTCGTACCTTAAACGGCCTCCATGGACACTTAGCCCTCTGTAAAATACGGTCAACTTGCACGCGTTTCACCGCAAACAATACAGCACTATACAGTCTTACGAAAACAAACTTTTCTAGGGTTGGGAATAACTTTTAAAGTTTTCAAGGGAGGCCGATAATTTTATATCTAAATTAAAGCTTAGGTTCTCCCCTTTCAGAAAAACGTCATACTTTTGCATTTGGTTAATTATTTCGTACCTTAAACGGCCTCCATGGACACTTAGCCCTCTGTAAAATACGGTCAACTTGCATGCCGGTTTCACTGCAAACAATACAGCACTATACAGTGTTACAAAAAAAACATTTCTAGGGTGGGAATAACTTTTAAAGTTTTCAAGGGAGGCCGATAATTTTATATCTAAATTAAAGCGTAGGTTCTCCACTTTCAGAAAAACACCATACTTTTGAATTTGGATAATTATTTCGTACCTTAAACGGCCTCCATGGACACTTAGCCCTCTGTAAAATACGGTCAACTTGCATGCGGTTTCACCGCAAACAATACAGCACTATACAGTGTTACAAAAAAACATTTCTAGGGTTTGCAAATAACTTTTAAAGTTTTCAAGGGAGGCCGATAATGTTATATCTAAATTAAAGCTTAGGTTCTCCCCTTTCAGAAAACACCATACTTTTGAATTTGGATAATTATTTCGTTGCTTAAACGGCCTCCATGGACACTTAGCCCTCGGTTAAATACGGTCAACTTGCATGCGGTTTCACCGCAAACAATACAGCACTATACAGTGTTACAAAAAAAAACATTTCTAGGGTTGGAAATAACTTTTACAATTTTCAAGGGAGGCCGATAATTTTATATCTAAATTAAAGCTTAGGTTCTCCCCTTTCAGAAAAACACCATACTTTTGAATTTGGATAATTATTTCGTACCTTAAACGGCCTCCATGGACACTTAGCCCTCTGTAAAATACGGTCAACTTGCATGCGGTTTCACCGCAAACAATACAGCACTATACAGTGTTACAAAAAAAAACATTTCTAGGGTTGGAAATAACTTTTAAAGTTTTCAAGGGAGGCCGATAATTTTATATCTAAATTAAAGCTTAGGTTCTCCCCTTTTAGAAAAACGTCATACTTTTGAATAATTATTTCGTACCTTAAACGGCCTCCATGGACACTTAGCCCTCTGTAAAATACGGTCAACTTGCATGCGGTTTCACCGCAAACAATAGAGCACTATACAGTGTTACAAAAAAAAACATTTCTAGGGTTGGAAATAACTTTTACAATTTTCAAGGGAGGCCGATAATTTTATATCTAAATTAAAGCTTAGGTTCTGCCCTTTCAGAAAAACGTCATACTTTTGAATTTGGATAATTATTTCGTACCTTAAACGGCCTCCATGGACACTTAGCCCTCTGTAAAATACGGTCAACTTGCATCCGGTTTCACGCAACCAATACAGCACTATACAGTCTTACGAAAAAAAAATTCTAGGGTTGGGAATAACTTTTAAAGTTTTCAAGGGAGGCCGATAATTTTATATCTAAATTAAAGCTTAGGTTCTCCCCTTTCAGAAAAACACCATACTTTTGAATTTGGATAATTATTTGGTACCTTAAACGGCCTCCATGGACACTTAGCCCTCTGTAAAATACCGTCAACTTGCATGCGGTTTCACCGCAAACAATACAGCACTATACAGTGTTACAAAAAAAACATTTCTAGGGTTGGGAATAACTTTTAAAGTTTTCAAGGGAGGCCGATAATTTTATATCTAAATTAAAGCTTAGGTTCTCCCCTTTTAGAAAAACGTCATACTTTTGAATAATTATTTCGTACCTTAAACGGCCTCCATGGACACTTAGCCCTCTGTAAAATACGGTCAACTTGCATGCGGTTTCACCGCAAACAATACAGCACTATACAGTGTTACAAAAAAAAACATTTCTAGGGTTGGAAATAACTTTTAAAGTTTTCAAGGGAGGCCGATAATTTTATATCTAAATTAAAGCTTAGGTTCTCCCCTTTCAGAAAAACACCATACTTTTGAATTTGGATAATTATTTCGTACCTTAAACGGCCTCCATGGACACTTAGCCCTCTGTAAAATACGGTCAACTTGCATCCGGTTTCACGCAAACAATACAGCACTATATACAGTGTTACAAAAAAACATTTCTAGGGTTGGAAATAACTTTTACAATTTTCAAGGGAGGCCGATAATTTTATATCTAAATTAAAGCTTAGGTTCTCCCCTTTCAGAAAAACGTCATACTTTTGAATTTGGATAATTATTTCGTACCTTAAACGGCCTCCATGGACACTTAGCCCTCTGTAAAATACGGTCAACTTGCATGCGGTTTCACCGCAAACAATACAGCACTATACAGTGTTACAAAAAAAAACATTTCTAGGGTTGGGAATAACTTTTAAAGTTTTCAAGGGAGGCCGATAATTTTATATCTAAATTAAAGCTTAGGTTCTCCCCTTTCAGAAAAACACCATACTTTTGAAATTGGATAATTATTTCGTACCTTAAACGGCCTCCATGGACACTTAGCCCTCTGTAAAATACGGTCAACTTGCATGCGGTTTCACCGCAAACAATACAGCACTATACAGTGTTACAAAAAAACATTTCTATGGTTGGGAATAACTTTTAAAGTTTTCAAGGGAGGCCGATAATTTTATATCTAAATTAAAGCTTAGGTTCTCCCTTTCAGAAAAACGTCATACTTTTGAATTTGGATAATTATTTCGTACCTTAAACGGCCTCCATGGACACTTAGCCCTCTGTAAAATACGGTCAACTTGCATGCGGTTTCACCGCAAACAATACAGCACTATACAGTGTTACAAAAAAAACATTTCTAGGGTTGGAAATAACTTTTAAAGTTTTCAAGAGAGGCCGATAATTTTATATCTAAATTAAAGCTTAGGTTCTCCCCTCTCAGAAAAAGACCATACTTTTGAATTTGGATAATTATTTCGTACCTTAAACGGCCTCCATGGACACTTAGCCCTCTGTAAAATACCGTCAACTTGCATGCGGTTTCACCGCAAACAATACAGCACTATATACAGTGTTACAAAAAAACATTTCTAGGGTTGAAATAACTTTTACAATTTTCAAGGAGGCCGATAATTTTATATCTAAATTAAAGCTTAGGTTCTCCACTTTCAGAAAAACGTCATACTTTTGAATTTGGATAATTATTTCGTACCTTAAACGGCCTCCATGGACACTTAGCCCTCTGTAAAATACGGTCAACTTGCATGCGGTTTCACCGCAAACAATACAGCACTATACAGTGTTACAAAAAAACATTTCTAGGGTTGGAAATAACTTTTAAAGTTTTCAAGGGAGGCCGATAATTTTATATCTAAATTAAAGCTTAGGTTCTCCTTTCAGAAAAACACCATACTTTTGAATTTGGATAATTATTTCGTACCTTAAACGGCCTGCATGGACACTTGGCCATCTGTAAAATACGGTCAACTTGCACGCGGTTTCACCGCAAACAATACAGCACTATAACAGTGTTACAAACAAAAACATTTCTAGGGTTGGAAATAACTTTTAAAGTTTTCAAGGGAGGCCGATAATTTTATATCTAAATTAAAGCTTAGGTTCTCCCCTTTCAGAAAAACACCATACTTTTGAATTTGGATAATTATTTCGTACCTTAAACGGCCTCCATGGACACTTAGCCCTCTGTAAAATACGGTCAACTTGCATCCGGTTTCACCGCAAACAATACAGCACTATATACAGTGTTACAAAAAAAACATTTCTAGGGTTGGAAATAACTTTTACAATTTTCAAGGGAGGCCGATAATTTTATATCTAAATTAAAGCTTAGGTTCTCCCCTTTCAGAAAAACACCATACTTTTGAATTTGGATAATTATTTCGTACCTTAAACGGCCTCCATGGACACTTAGCCCTCTGTAAAATACGGTCAACTTGCATCCGGTTTCACGCAAACAATACAGCACTATACAGTGTTACAAAAAAAAAAACATTTCTAGGGTTGGGAATAACTTTTAAAGTTTTCAAGGGAGGCCGATAATTTTATATCTAAATTAAAGCTTAGGTTCTCCCCTTTCAGAAAAACACCATACTTTTGAATTTGGATAATTATTTCGTACCTTAAACGGCCTCCATGGACACTTAGCCCTCTGTAAAATACGGTCAACTTGCATGCGGTTTCACCGCAAACAATACAGCACTATACAGTGTTACAAAAAAACATTTCTAGGGTTGGAAATAACTTTTAAAGTTTTCAAGGGAGGCCGATAATTTTATATCTAAATTAAAGCTTAGGTTCTCCCCTTTTAGAAAAACGTCATACTTTTGAATTTGGATAATTATTTCGTACCTTAAACGGCCTCCATGGACACTTAGCCCTCTGTAAAATACGGTCAACTTGCATGCGGTTTCACCGCAAACAATACAGCACTATACAGTGTTACAAAAAAAACATTTCTAGGGTTGGAAATAACTTTTAAAGTTTTCAAGGAAGGCCGATAATTTTATATCTAAATTAAAGCTTAGGTTCTCCCCTTTCAGAAAAAGACCATACTTTTGAATTTGGATAATTATTTCGTACCTTAAACGGCCTCCATGGACACTTAGCCCTCTGTAAAATACGGTCAACTTGCATCCGGTTTCACGCAAACAATACAGCACTATACAGTGTTACAAAAAAAACATTTCTAGGGTTGGAAATAACTTTTACAATGTTCAAGGGAGGCCGATAATTTTATATCTAAATTAAAGCTTAGGTTCTCCCCTTTCAGAAAAACACCATACTTTTGAATTTGGATAATTATTTCGTACCTTAAACGGCCTCCATGGACACTTAGCCCTCTGTAAAATACGGTCAACTTGCATGCGGTTTCACCGCAAACAATACAGCACTATACAGTGTTACAAAAAAAACATTTCTAGGGTTGGAAATAACTTTTAAAGTTTTCAAGGGAGGCCGATAATTTTATATCTAAATTAAAGCTTAGGTTCTGCCCTTTCAGAAAAACGTCATACTTTTGAATTTGGATAATTATTTCGTACCTTAAACGGCCTCCATGGACACTTAGCCCTCTGTAAAATACGGTCAACTTGCATGCGGTTTCACCGCAAACAATACAGCACTATACAGTGTTACAAAAAAAAACATTTCTAGGGTTGGGAATAACTTTTAAAGTTTTCAAGGGAGGCCGATAATTTTATATCTAAATTAAAGCTTAGGTTCTCCCCTTTCAGAAAAACACCATACTTTTGAATTTGGATAATTATTTCGTACCTTAAACGGCCTCCATGGACACTTAGCCCTCTGTAAAATACGGTCAACTTGCATCCGGTTTCACGCAAACAATACAGCACTATACAGTGTTACAAAAAAAAACATTTCTAGGGTTGGAAATAACTTTTACAATTTTCAAGGGAGGCCGATAATTTTATATCTAAATTAAAGCTTAGGTTCTCCCCTTTCAGAAAAACGTCATACTTTTGAATTTGGATAATTATTTCGTACCTTAAACGGCCTCCATGGACACTTAGCCCTCTGTAAAATACGGTCAACTTGCATGCGGTTTCACCGCAAACAATACAGCACTATACAGTGTTACAAAAAAAACATTTCTAGGGTTGGGAATAACTTTTAAAGTTTTCAAGGGAGGCCGATAATTTTATATCTAAATTAAAGCTTAGGTTCTCCCCTTTCAGAAAAACACCATACTTTTGAATTTGGATAATTATTTGGTACCTTAAACGGCCTCCATGGACACTTAGCCCTCTGTAAAATACGGTCAACTTGCATGCGGTTTCACCGCAAACAATACAGCACTATACAGTGTTACAAAAAAACATTTCTAGGGTTGGAAATAACTTTTAAAGTTTTCAAGGGAGGCCGATAATTTTATATCTAAATTAAAGCTTAGGTTCTCCCCTTTCAGAAAAACGTCATACTTTTGAATTTGGATAATTATTTCGTACCTTAAACGGCCTCCATGGACACTTAGCCCTCTGTAAAATACGGTCAACTTGCATGCGGTTTCACCGCAAACAATACAGCACTATACAGTGTTACAAAAAAAACATTTCTAGGGTTGGAAATAACTTTTAAAGTTTTCAAGGGAGGCCGATAATTTTATATCTAAATTAAAGCTTAGGTTCTCCCCTTTCAGAAAAAGACCATACTTTTGAATTTGGATAATTATTTCGTACCTTAAACGGCCTCCATGGACACTTAGCCCTCTGTAAAATACGGTCAACTTGCATCCGGTTTCACGCAAACAATACAGCACTATACAGTGTTAAAAAAAAACATTTCTAGGGTTGGAAATAACTTTTAAAGTTTTCAAGGGAGGCCGATAATTTTATATCTAAATTAAAGCTTAGGTTCTGCCCTTTCAGAAAAACGTCATACTTTTGAATTTGGATAATTATTTCGTACCTTAAACGGCCTCCATGGACACTTAGCCCTCTGTAAAATACGGTCAACTTGCATGCGGTTTCACCGCAAACAATACAGCACTATACAGTGTTACAAAAAAACATTTCTAGGGTTGGGAATAACTTTTAAAGTTTTCAAGGGAGGCCGATAATTTTATATCTAAATTAAAGCTTAGGTTCTCCCCTTTCAGAAAACACCATACTTTTGAATTTGGATAATTATTTGGTACCTTAAACGGCCTCCATGGACACTTAGCCCTCTGTAAAATACGGTCAACTTGCATGCGGTTTCACCGCAAACAATACAGCACTATACAGTGTTACAAAAAACATTTCTAGGGCTAGGAATAACTTTTAAAGTTTTCAAGGAAGGCCGATAATTTTATATCTAAATTAAACCTTAGGTTTTCTCCTTTCAGAAAAACGTCATACTTTTGAATTTGGATAATTATTTCGTACCTTAAACGGCCTCCATGGACACTTAGCCCTCTGTAAAATACGGTCAACTTGCATGCGGTTTCACCGCAAACAATACAGCACTATACAGTGTTACAAAAAAAACATTTCTAGGGTTGGAAATAACTTTTAAAGTTTTCAAGGGAGGCCGATAATTTTATATCTAAATTAAAGCTTAGGTTCTCCCCTTTCAGAAAAAGACCATACTTTTGAATTTGGATAATTATTTCGTACCTTAAACGGCCTCCATGGACACTTAGCCCTCTGTAAAATACGGTCAACTTGCATCCGGTTTCACGCAAACAATACAGCACTATACAGTGTTACAAAATAAAAAATTATAGGGTTGGAAATAACTTTTACAATTTTCAAGGGAGGCCGATAATTTTATATCTAAATTAAAGCTTAGGTTCTCCCCTTTTAGAAAAACACCATACTTTTGAATTTGGATAATTATTTCGTACCTTAAACGGCCTCCATGGACACTTAGCCCTCTGTAAAATACGGTCAACTTGCATGCGGTTTCACCGCAAACAATACAGCACTATACAGTGTTACAAAAAAAACATTTCTAGGGTTGGGAATAACTTTTAAAGTTTTCAAGGGAGGTCGATAATTGTATATCTAAATTAAAGCTTAGGTTCTCCCTTTCAGAAAACGTCATACTTTTGAATTTGGATAATTATTTCGTACCTTAAACGGCCTCCATGGACACTTAGCCCTCTGTAAAATACGGTCAACTTGCATCCGGTTTCACGCAACCAATACAGCACTATACAGTGTTACAAAAAAAACATTTCTAGGGTTGGAAATAACTTTTAATGTTTTCAATGGAGGCCAATAATTTTATATCTAAATTAAAGCTTAGGTTCTCCCCTTTCAGAAAAACACCATACTTTTGAATTTGGATAATTATTTCGTACCTTAAACGGCCTCCATGGACACTTAGCCCTCTGTAAAATACGGTCAACTTGCATGCCGGTTTCACCGCAAACAATACAGCACTGTAGACTGTTACAAAAAACATTTCTAGGGTTGGAAATAACTTTTACAATTTTCAAGGAGGCCGATAATTTTATATCTAAATTAAAGCTTAGGTTCTGCCCTTTCAGAAAAACGTCATACTTTTGAATTTGGATAATTATTTCGTACCTTAAACGGCCTCCATGGACACTTAGCCCTCTGTAAAATACGGTCAACTTGCACGCGGTTTCACCGCAAACAATACAGCACTATACAGTCTTACGAAAAAAAACTTTTCTAGGATTGGGAATAACTTTTAAAGTTTTCAAGGGAGGCCGATAATTTTATATCTAAATTAAAGCTTAGGTTCTCCCCTTTCAGAAAAAGACCATACTTTTGAATTTGGATAATTATTTCGTACCTTAAACGGCCTCCATGGACACTTAGCCCTCTGTAAAATACGGTCAACTTGCATGCGGTTTCACCGCAAACAATACAGCACTATACAGTGTTACAAAAAACATTTCTAGGGTTGGGAATAACTTTAAAGTTTTCAAGGGAGGCCGATAATTTTATATCTAAATTAAAGCTTAGGTTCTCCCTTTCAGAAAACACGTCATACTTTTGAATTTGGATAATTATTTCGTACCTTAAACGGCCTCCATGGACACTTAGCCCTCTGTAAAATACGGTCAACTTGCATGCGGTTTCACCGCAAACAATACAGCACTATACAGTGTTACAAAAAACATTTCTAGGGTTGGAAATAACTTTTAAAGTTTTCAAGGGAGGCCGATAATTTTATATCTAAATTAAAGCTTAGGTTCTCCTTTCAGAAAAACACCATACTTTTGAATTTGGATAATTATTTCGTACCTTAAACGGCCTCCATGGACACTTAGCCCTCTGTAAAATACGGTCAACTTGCATGCCGGTTTCACCGCAAACAATACAGCACTATACAGTGTTACAAAAAAAACATTTCTAGGGTTGGAAATAACTTTTACAATTTTCAAGGAGGCCGATAATTTTATATCTAAATTAAAGCTTAGGTTCTCCCTTTCAGAAAAACACGTCATACTTTTGAATTTGGATAATTATTTCGTACCTTAAACGGCCTCCATGGACACTTAGCCCTCTGTAAAATACGGTCAACTTGCATGCGGTTTCACCGCAAACAATACAGCACTATACAGTGTTACAAAAAAAACATTTCTAGGGTTGGAAATAACTTTAAACGTTTTCAAGGAGGCCGATAATTTTATATCTAAATTAAAGCTTCGGTTCTCCCTTTCAGAAAAACACCATACTTTTGAATTTGGATAATTATTTCGTACCTTAAACGGCCTCCATGGACACTTAGCCCTCTGTAAAATACGGTCAACTTGCATGCGGTTTCACCGCAAACAATACAGCACTATACAGTGTTACAAACAAAAACATTTCTAGGGTTGGAAATAACTTTTAAAGTTTTCAAGGGAGGCCGATAATTTTATATCTAAATTAAAGCTTAGGTTCTGCCCTTTCAGAAAAACGTCATACTTTTGAATTTGGATAATTATTTCGTACCTTAAACGGCCTCCATGGACACTTAGCCCTCTGTAAAATACGGTCAACTTGCATCCGGTTTCACCGCAAACAATACAGCACTATACAGTGTTACAAAAAAAAAACATTTCTAGGGTTGGAAATAACTTTTACAAGTTTTCAAGGGAGGCCGATAATTTTATATCTAAATTAAAGCTTAGGTTCTCCCTTCAGAAAAACACGTCATACTTTTGAATTTGGATAATTATTTCGTACCTTAAACGGCCTCCATGGACACTTAGCCCTCTGTAAATACGGTCAACTTGCATGCGGTTTCACCGCAAACAATACAGCACTATACAGTGTTACAAAAAAACAGTTCGAGTGGTGGGAATAACTTTTAAAGTTTTCAAGGGAGGCCGATAATTTTATATCTAAATTAAAGTTTAGGTTCTCCCTTTCAGAAAAACACCATACTTTTGAATTTGGATAATTATTTCGTACCTTAAACGGCCTCCATGGACACTTAGCCCTCTGTAAAATACGGTCAACTTGCATGCGGTTTCACCGCAAACAATACAGCACTATACAGTGTTACAAAAAAAAACATTTCTAGGGTTTGAAATAACTTTTAAAGTTTTCAAGGGAGGCCGATAATTTTATATCTAAATTAAAGCTGAGGTTCTCCCTTTCAGAAAAACACCATACTTTTGAATTTGGATAATTATTTCGTACCTTAAACGGCCTCCATGGACACTTAGCCCTCTGTAAAATACGGTCAACTTGCATGCGGTTTCACCGCAAACAATACAGCACTATACAGTGTTACAAAAAAAAAAACATTTCTAGGGTTGGAAATAACTTTTAAAGTTTTCAAGGGAGGCCGATAATTTTATATCTAAATTAAAGCTTAGGTTCTCCCCTTTCAGAAAAACACCATACTTTTGAATTTGGATAATTATTTCGTACCTTAAACGGCCTCCATGGACACTTAGCCCTCTGTAAAATACGGTCAACTTGCATGCGGTTTCACCGCAAACAATACAGCACTATACAGTGTTACAAAAAAACATTTCTAGGGTTGGGAATAACTTTTAAAGTTTTCAAGGGAGGCCGATAATTTTATATCTAAATTAAAGCTTAGGTTCTGCCCTTTCAGAAAAACGTCATACTTTTGAATTTGGATAATTATTTCGTACCTTAAACGGCCTCCATGGACACTTAGCCCTCTGTAAAATACGGTCAACTTGCATGCGGTTTCACCGCAAACAATACAGCACTATACAGTGTTACAAAAAAACATTTCTAGGGTTGGGAATAACTTTTACAGTTTTCAAGGGAGGCCGATAATTTTATATCTAAATTAAAGCTTAGGTTCTCCCCTTTCAGAAAAACACCATACTTTTGAATTTGGATAATTATTTCGTACCTTAAACGGCCTCCATGGACACTTAGCCCTCTGTAAAATACGGTCAACTTGCATGCGGTTTCACCGCAAACAATACAGCACTATACAGTGTTACAAACAAAAACATTTCTAGGGTTGGAAATAACTTTTAAAGTTTTCAAGGGAGGCCGATAATTTTATATCTAAATTAAAGCTTAGGTTCTGCCCTTTCAGAAAAACGTCATACTTTTGAATTTGGATAATTATTTCGTACCTTAAACGGCCTCCATGGACACTTAGCCCTCTGTAAAATACGGTCAACTTGCATGCGGTTTCACCGCAAACAATACAGCACTATACAGTGTTACAAAAAAAAACATTTCTAGGGTTGGAAATAACTTTTACAATTTTCAAGGGAGGCCGATAATTTTATATCTAAATTAAAGCTTAGGTTCTCCCCTTTCAGAAAAACGTCATACTTTTGAATTTGGATAATTATTTCGTACCTTAAACGGCCTCCATGGACACTTAGCCCTCTGTAAAATACGGTCAACTTGCATCCGGTTTCACCGCAAACAATACAGCACTATACAGTGTTACAAAAAAAACATTTCTAGGGTTGGGAATAACTTTTAAAGTTTTCAAGCGAGGCCGATAATTTTATATCTAAATTAAAGCTTAGGTTCTTCCCTTTCAGAAAAACACCATACTTTTGAATTTGGATAATTATTTCGTACCTTAAACGGCCTCCATGGACACTTAGCCCTCTGTAAAATACGGTCAACTTGCATGCGGTTTCACCGCAAACAATACAGCACTATACAGTGTTACAAAAAAAACATTTCTAGGGTTGGAAATAACTTTTAAAGTTTTCAAGGGAGGCCGATAATTTTATATCTAAATTAAAGCTTAGGTTCTGCCCTTTCAGAAAAACGTCATACTTTTGAATTTGGATAATTATTTCGTACCTTAAACGGCCTCCATGGACACTTAGCCCTCTGTAAAATACGGTCAACTTGCATGCGGTTTCACCGCAAACAATACAGCACTATACAGTGTTACAAAAAACATTTCTAGGGTTGGAAATAACTTTAAAGTTTTCAAGGGAGGCCGATAATTTTATATCTAAATTAAAGCTTAGGTTCTCCCCTTTCAGAAAAACACCATACTTTTGAATTTGGATAATTATTTCGTACCTTAAACGGCCTCCATGGACACTTAGCCCTCTGTAAAATACCGTCAACTTGCATGCGGTTTCACCGCAAACAATACAGCACTATATACAGTGTTACAAAAAAAACATTTCTAGGATTGGAAATAACTTTTACAATTTTCAAGGGAGGCCGATAATTTTATATCTAAATTAAAGCTTAGGTTCTCCCCTTTCAGAAAAACGTCATACTTTTGAATTTGGATAATTATTTCGTACCTTAAACGGCCTCCATGGACACTTAGCCCTCTGTAAAATACGGTCAACTTGCATGCGGTTTCACCGCAAACAATACAGCACTATATACAGTGTTACAAAAAAAACATTTCTAGGGTTGGAAATAACTTTTAAAGTTTTCAAGGGAGGCCGATAATTTTATATCTAAATTAAAGCTTAGGTTCTCCCCTTTCAGAAAAACACCATACTTTTGAATTTGGATAATTATTTCGTACCTTAAACGGCCTCCATGGACACTTAGCCCTCTGTAAAATACGGTCAACTTGCATGCGGTTTCACCGCAAACAATACAGCACTATACAGTGTTACAAAAAACATTTCTAGGGTTGGGAATAACTTTTAAAGTTTTCAAGGAGGCCGATAATTTTATATCTAAATTAAAGCTTAGGTTCTCCCTTTCAGAAAACGTCATACTTTGAATTTGGATAACTATTTCGTACCTTAAACGGCCTCCATGGACACTTAGCCCTCTGTAAAATACGGTCAACTTGCATGCGGTTTCACCGCAAACAATACAGCACTATACAGTGTTACAAAAAACATTTCTAGGGTTGGAAATAACTTTAAAGTTTTCAAGGGAGGCCGATAATTTTATATCTAAATTAAAGCTTAGGTTCTCCCTTTCAGAAAAGACCATACTTTTGAATTTGGATAATTATTTCGTACCTTAAACGGCCTCTATGGACACTTAGCCCTCTGTAAAATACGGTCAACTTGCATCCGGTTTCACCGCAAACAATACAGCACTATACAGTGTTACAAAAAAACATTTCTAGGGTTGGAAATAACTTTTACAATTTTCAAGGGAGGCCGATAATTTTATATCTAAATTAAACCTTAGGTTTTCTCCTTTCAGAAAAACGTCATACTTTTGAATTTGGATAATTATTTCGTACCTTAAACGGCCTCCATGGACACTTAGCCCTCTGTAAAATACCGTCAACTTGCATGCGGTTTCACCGCAAACAATACAGCACTATACAGTGTTACAAAAAAACATTTCTAGGGTTGGAAATAACTTTTAAAGTTTTCAAGGGAGGCCGATAATTTTATATCTAAATTAAAGCTTAGGTTCTCCCCTTTCAGAAAAACACCATACTTTTGAATTTGGATAATTATTTCGTACCTTAAACGGCCTCCATGGACACTTAGCCCTCTGTAAAATACGGTCAACTTGCATCCGGTTTCACCGCAAACAATACAGCACTATACAGTGTTACAAAAAAAACATTTCTAGGGTTGGAAATAACTTTTAAAGTTTTCAAGGGAGGCCGATAATTTTATATCTAAATTAAAGCTTAGGTTCTCCCCTTTCAGAAAAACACCATACTTTTGAATTTGGATAATTATTTCGTACCTTAAACGGCCTCCATGGACACTTAGCCCTCTGTAAAATACGGTCAACTTGCATCCGGTTTCACGCAAACAATACAGCACTATATACATTGTTACAAAAAAAACATTTCTAGGGTTTGAAATAACTTTTACAATTTTCAAGGGAGGCCGATAATTTTATATCTAAATTAAAGCTTAGGTTCTCCCCTTTCAGAAAAACGTCATACTTTTGAATTTGGATAATTATTTCGTACCTTAAACGGCCTCCATGGACACTTAGCCATCTGTAAAATACGTTCAACTTGCATCCGGTTTCACGCAATCAATACAGCACGATACAGTGTTACAAAAAAAACATTTCTAGGTTAGGAATAACTTTTAAAGTTTTCAAGGAGGCCGATAATTTTATATCTAAATTAAAGCTTAGGTTCTCCCCTTTCAGAAAAACACCATACTTTTGAATTTGGATAATTATTTCGTACCTTAAACGGCCTCCATGGACACTTAGCCCTCTGTAAAATACGGTCAACTTGCATGCGGTTTCACCGCAAACAATACAGCACTATACAGTGTTACAAAAAACATTTCTAGGGTTGGGAATAACTTTTAAAGTTTTCAAGGGAGGCCGATAATTTTATATCTAAATTAAAGCTTAGGTTCTTTCAGAAAAACACCATACTTTTGAATTTGGATAATTATTTCGTACCTTAAACGGCCTCCATGGACACTTAGCCCTCTGTAAAATACGGTCAACTTGCATGCGGTTTCACCGCAAACAATACAGCACTATTCAGTGTTTCTTTAAATTCATTTCTAGGGTTGGAAATAACTTTTAAACTTTTCAAGGGAGGCCGATAATTTTATATCTAAATTAAAGCTTAGGTTCTCCCTTTCAGAAAAACACCATACTTTTGAATTTGGATAATTATTTCGTACCTTAAACGGCCTCCATGGACACTTAGCCCTCTGTAAAATACGGTCAACTTGCATCCGGTTTCACCGCAAACAATACAGCACTATATACAGTGTTAAAAAAAAAACATTTCTAGGGTTGGAAATAACTTACAATTTTCAAGGGAGGCCGATAATTTTATATCTAAATTAAAGCTTAGGTTCTCCCCTTTCAGAAAAACACAATACTTTTGAATTTGGAATTATTTCGTACCTTAAACGGCCTCCATGGACACTTAGCCCTCTGTAAAATACGGTCAACTTGCATGCGGTTTCACCGCAAACAATACAGCACTATACAGTGTTACAAAAAAAAAACATTTCTAGGGTTGGAAATAACTTTTAAAGTTTTCAAGGGAGGCCGATAATTTTATATCTAAATTAAAGCTTAGGTTCTCCCCTTTCAGAAAAACGTCATACTTTTGAATTTGGATAATTATTTCGTACCTTAAACGGCCTCCATGGACACTTAGCCCTCTGTAAAATACGGTCAACTTGCATGCGGTTTCACCGCAAACAATACAGCACTATACAGTGTTACAAAAAAACATTTCTAGGGTTGAAATAACTTTTAAAGTTTTCAAGGGAGGCCGATAATTTTATATCTAAATTAAAGCTTAGGTTCTCCTCTTTCAGAAAACACCATACTTTTGAATTTGGATAATTATTTCGTACCTTAAACGGCCTCCATGGACACTTAGCCCTCTGTAAAATACGGTCAACTTGCATGCGGTTTCACCGCAAACAATACAGCACTATATACAGTGTTACAAAAAAAACATTTCTAGGGTTGGAAATAACTTTTACAATTTTCAAGGGAGGCCGATAATTTTATATCTAAATTAAAGCTTAGGTTCTCCCCTTTCAGAAAAACACCATACTTTTGAATTTGGATAATTATTTCGTACCTTAAACGGCCTCCATGGACACTTAGCCCTCTGTAAAATACGGTCAACTTGCATGCGGTTTCACGCAAACAATACAGCACTATACAGTGTTACAAAAAAACATTTCTAGGGTTGGAAATAACTTTTAAAGTTTTCAAGGGAGGCCGATAATTTTATATCTAAATTAAAGCTTAGGTTCTCCTTTCAGAAAAACACCATACTTTTGAATTTGGATAATTATTTCGTACCTTAAACGGCCTCCATGGACACTTAGCCCTCTGTAAAATACGGTCAACTTGCATGCGGTTTCACCGCAAACAATACAGCACTATACAGTGTTACAAAAAAAAACATTTCTAGGGTTGGAAATAACTTTTAAAGTTTTCAAGGGAGGCCGATAATTTTATATCTAAATTAAAGCTTAGGTTCTCCCCTTTCAGAAAAACGTCATACTTTTGAATTTGGATAATTATTTCGTACCTTAAACGGCCTCCATGGACACTTAGCCCTCTGTAAAATACGGTCAACTTGCATGCGGTTTCACCGCAAACAATACAGCACTATACAGTGTTACAAAAAAACATTTCTAGGGTTTGGAAATAACTTTTAAAGTTTTCAAGAGAGGCCGATAATGTTATATCTAAATTAAAGCTTAGGTTCTCCCCTTTCAGAAAAACACCATACTTTTGAATTTGGATAATTATTTCGTACCTTAAACGGCCTCCATGGACACTTAGCCCTCTGTAAAATACGGTCAACTTGGATCCGGTTTCACGCAAAGAATACAGCACTATACAGTGTTACAAAAACATTTCTAGGGTTGGAAATAACTTTTAAAGTTTTCAAGGAGGCCGATAATTTTATATCTAAATTAAAGCTTAGGTTCTCCCCTTCAGAAAAACACCATACTTTTGAATTTGGATAATTATTTCGTACCTTAAACGGCCTCCATGGACACTTAGCCCTCTGTAAAATACGGTCAACTTGCATCCGGTTTCACCGCAAACAATACAGCACTATACAGTGTTACAAAAAAACATTTCTAGGGTTGAAATAACTTTTAAAGTTTTCAAGGGAGGCCGATAATTTTATATCTAAATTAAAGCTTAGGTTCTCCCTTTCAGAAAAACACCATACTTTTGAATTTGGATAATTATTTCGTACCTTAAACGGCCTCCATGGACACTTAGCCCTCTGTAAAATACGGTCAACTTGCATGCGGTTTCACCGCAAACAATACAGCACTATACAGTGTTACAAAAACATTTCTAGGGTTGGAAATAACTTTTAAAGTTTTCAAGGGAGGCCGATAATTTTATATCTAAATTAAAGCTTAGGTTCTGCCCTTTCAGAAAAACGTCATACTTTTGAATTTGGATAATTATTTCGTACCTTAAACGGCCTCCATGGACACTTAGCCCTCTGTAAAATACGGTCAACTTGCATGCGGTTTCACCGCAAACAATACAGCACTATACAGTGTTACAAAAAAACATTTCTAGGGTTGGAAATAACTTTAAAGTTTTCAAGGAGGCCGATAATTTTATATCTAAATTAAAGCTTAGGTTCTCCCCTTTCAGAAAAACACCATACTTTTGAATTTGGATAATTATTTCGTACCTTAAACGGCCTCCATGGACACTTAGCCCTCTGTAAAATACGGTCAACTTGCATCCGGTTTCACGCAAACAATACAGCACTATATAGTGTTACAAAAAACATTTCTATGGTTGGGAATAACTTTTAAAGTTTTCAAGGGAGGCCGATAATTTTATATCTAAATTAAAGCTTAGGTTCTCCCCTTTCAGAAAAGCACCATACTTTTGAATTTGGATAATTATTTCGTACCTTAAACGGCCTCCATGGACACTTAGCCCTCTGTAAAATACGGTCAACTTGCATGCGGTTTCACCGCAAACAATACAGCACTATACAGTGTTACAAAAAAACCATTTCTATGGTTGG
Source organism: Zoroaster sp. YZ-2022 (assembly GCA_029582265.1). NCBI lineage: Eukaryota > Metazoa > Echinodermata > Asteroidea > Forcipulatida > Zoroasteridae > Zoroaster > Zoroaster sp. YZ-2022. The sequence continues at coordinate 849 of JAQQFT010000489.1, read as the reverse complement.
GAATAACTTTTAAAGTTTTCAAGGGAGGCCGATAATTTTATATCTAAATTAAAGCTTAGGTTCTCACCTTTCAGAAAAAACATACTTTTGAATTTGGATAATTATTTCGTACCTTAAACGGCCTCCATGGACACTTAGCCCTCTGTAAAATACGGTCAACTTGCATGCGTTTTCACCGCAAACAATACAGCACTATACAGTGTTACAAAAAAAACATTTCTATGGTTGGGAATAACTTTTATAGTTTTCAAGGAGGCCGATAATTTTATATCTAAATTAAAGCTTAGGTTCTCCTTTTAGAAAAACACCATACTTTTGAATTTGATAATTATTTCGTACCTTAAACGGCCTCCATGGACACTTAGCCCTCTGTAAAATACGGTCAACTTGCATCCGGTTTCACCGCAAACAATACAGCACTATACAGTGTTACAAAAAAACATTCTAGGGTTGGAAATAACTTTTAAATTTTCAAGGAGGCCGATAATTTTATATCTAAATTAAAGCTTTTGTTCTCCACATTCAGAAAAACGTCATACTTTTTAATTTGGATAATTATTTCGTACCTTAAACGGCCTCCATGGACACTTAGCCCTCTGTAAAATACGGTCAACTTGCATGCGGTTTCACCGCAAACAATACAGCACTATATACAGTGTTAAACAAAAAAACATTTCTAGGTTGGAAATAACTTTTAAGTTTTCAAGGAGAGGCCGATAATTTTATATCTAAATTAAAGCTTAGGTTCTCCCCTTTCAGAAAACGTCATACTTTTGAATTTGGATAATTATTTCGTACCTTAAACGGCCTCCATGGACACTTAGCCCTCTGTAAAAAAAATTTACCGGT
>JAQQFT010000488.1:0-25392 GCA_029582265.1 Zoroaster sp. YZ-2022 | reverse complement strand
AAAAAAAATTTTTGGGTTGGGAATATCTTTTAAAGTTTTCAATGGAGGCCGAAAAAGTTATATCGAACTTAAAGCTTCGGTTCTCCTCTCGAAAAACACAAAATCTTTGAATTTGGATAATGTCTTCATACCTTAAACGGCCTCCATGGACAATTAGCCCAAAGTAAAATACGGTCAACTTGCATGCGGTTTCACAGCACACAATACAACACTGTACACTGTTACGAAAGAAACATTTCTAGTATTTGGAATATCTTTTAAAGTTTTTAGGGAGGCCGATAAAATTGATATCTAAATTAAAGCTTAGGTTCTCCTCTCGGAAAAACACCATACTTTTTGAATTTGGATAATGTCTTCATACCTTAAACGGCCTCCATGGACACTTAACCCCTGTAAAATACGGTCAACTTGCATGCGGTTTCACAGCAAACAATACAGCACTGTACACTGTTACGAAAGAAACATTTCTAGGGTTGGGAATATCTTTAAAGTTTTTAAGGGAGGCCGATAAATTGATATCTAAATTAAAGCTTAGGTTCTCCTCTCGGAAAACACAAAATCTTTGAATTTGGATAATGTCTTCATACCTTAAACGGCCTCCATGGACACTTACCCCTGTAAAATACGGTCAACTTGCATGCGGTTTCACAGAAAACAATACAGCACAGTACACTGTTACGAAAGAAACATTTCTAAGTTTGGGAATAATCTTTCAACTTTTCAAGGGAGGCCGATAAATTTATATCTAAATTAAAGCTTAGGTTCTCCCCTCTCGGAAAAAGACCATACTTTTGAATTTGGATAATGTCTTCATACCTTAAACGGCCTCCATGGACACTTACCCATCTGTAAAATACGGTCAACTTGCATGCGGTTTCACAGCAAACAATACAGCACTGTACACTGTTACGAAAGAAACAGTTCTAGGGTTGGGAATATCTTTTAAAGTTTTTAAGGGAGGCCGATAAAATTGATATCTAAATTAAAGCTTAGGTTCTCCTCTCGAAAAACACAAAATCTTTGAATTTGGATAATGTCATACGTTAAACGGCCTCCATGGACACTTAGCCCCATGTAAAATACGGTCAACTTGCATGCGGTTTCACAGCAAACAATACAGCACTGTACACTGTTACGAAAGAAACATTTCTAAGGTTGGGAATAACTTTTAAACTTTTCAATGGATGCCGATAAATTGATATCTAAATTAAAGCTTAGGTTCTCCCCTCTCGGAAAAACACAAAATACTTTTGAATTTGGATAATGTCTTCATACCTTAAACGGCCTCCATGGACACTTAGACCCCTGTAAAATACGGTCAACTTGCATGCGGTTTCACAGCAAACAATACAGCACTGTACACTGTTACGAAAGAAACATTTCTAGGCTTGGGAATATCTTTTAAAGTTTTTAAGGGAGGCAGATAAAATTGATATCTAAATTAAAGCTTAGGTTCTCCCCTCTCGGAAAAACACAAAATCTTTGAATTTGGATAATGTCTTCATACCTTAAACGGCCTCCATGGACACTTAGACCCCTGTAAAATACGCTCAACTTGCATGCGGTTTCACAGCAAACAATACAGCACTGTACACTGTTAGGAAAGAAACATTTCTAGGGTTGGGAATATCTTTTAAAGTTTTTAAGGGAGGCCGATAAATTGATATCTAAATTAAAGCTTAGGTTCTCCCCTATCGTAAAAAAAACATACTTTTGAATTTGGATAATGTCTTCATACCTTAAACGGCCTCCATGGACACTTAACCCCCTGTAAAATACGGTCAACTTGCATGCGGTTTCACAGCAAACAATACAGCACTGTACACTGTTACGAAAGAAACAGTTCTAGGGTTGGGAATATCTTTTAAAGTTTTTAAGGGAGGCCGATAAAATTGATATCTAAATTAAAGCTTAGGTTCTCCCCTCTCTGTAAATAACAATATCTTTGAATTTGGATAATGTCTTCATACCTTAAACGGCCTCCATGGACACTTGGCCCTGTAAAATACGGTCAACTTGCATGCGGTTTCACAGCAAACAATACAGCACAGTACACTGTTACGAAAGAAACATTTCTAAGGTTGGGAATAACTTTTCAACTTTTCAAGGGAGGCCGATAAATTTATATCTAAATTAAAGCTTAGGTTCTCCCCTCTCGGAAAAAGACCATACTTTTGAATTTGGATAATGTCTTCATACCTTAAACGGCATCCATGGACACTTACCCCCCTGTAAAATACGGTCAACTTGCATGCGGTTTCACAGCAAACAATACAGCACTGTACACTGTTACGAAAGAAACATTTCTAGGGTTGGGAATATCTTTTAAAGTTTTTAAGGGAGGCCGATAAAATTGGTATCTAAATTAAAGCTTAGGTTCTCCCCTCTCGGAAAAACACAAAATCTTTGAATTTGGATAATGTCTTCATACCTTAAACGGCCTCCATGGACACTTACCACCCTGTAAAATACGGTCAACTTGCATGCGGTTTCACAGCAAACAATACAGCACTGTACACTGTTACGAAAGAAACATTTCTAGGCTTGGGAATATCTTTTAAAGTTTTTAAGGGAGGCCGATAAATTGATATCTAAATTAAAGCTTAGGTTCTCCTCTCGAAAACACCATACTTTTTGTATTTGGATAATGTCTTCATACCTTAAACGGCCTCCATGGACACTTAACCCCTGTAAAATACGGTCAACTTGCATGCGGTTTCACAGCAAACAATACAGCACTGTACACTGTTACGAAAGAAACATTTCTAGGATTGGGAATATCTTTTAAAGTTTTTAAGGGAGGCCGATAAAATTGGTATCTAAATTAAAGCTTAGGTTCTCCCCTCTCGGAAAAACACAAAATCTTTGAATTTGGATAATGTCTTCATACCTTAAACGGCCTCCATGGACACTTAGCCCTGTAAAATACGGTCAACTTGCATGCGGTTTCACAGCAAACAATACAGCACTGTACACTGTTACGAAAGAAACATTTCTAAGGTTGGGAATAACTTTTCAACTTTTCAAGGGAGGCCGATAAATTTATATCTAAATTAAAGCTTAGGTTCTCCTCTCGGAAAAACACCATACTTTTTGAATTTGGATAATGTCTTCATACCTTAAACGGCCTCCATGGACACTTAACGCCCTGTAAAATACGGTCAACTTGCATGCGGTTTCACAGCAAACAATACAGCACTGTACACTGTTACGAAAGAAACATTTCTAGGCTTGGGAATATCCTTTAAAGTTTTTAAGGGAGGCAGATAAAATTGATATCTAAATTAAAGCTTAGGTTCTCCCCTCTCGGAAAAACACAAAATCTTTGAATTTGGATAATGTCTTCATACCTTAAACGGCCTCCATGGACACTTAGACCCCTGTAAAATACGGTCAACTTGCATGCGGTTTCACAGCAAACAATACAGCACTGTACACTGTTAGGAAAGAAACATTTCTAGGGTTGGGAATATCTTTTAAAGTTTTTAAGGGAGGCCGATAAATTGATATCTAAATTAAAGCTTAGGTTCTCCCCTCTCGGAAAAACACCATACTTTTGAATTTGGATAATGTCTTCATACCTTAAACGGCCTCCATGGACACTTAACCCCCTGTAAAATACGGTCAACTTGCATGCGGTTTCACAGCAAACAATACAGCACTGTACACTGTTACGAAAGAAACATTTCTAGGGTTGGGAATATCTTTTAAAGTTTTTAAGGGAGGCAGATAAAATTGATATCTAAATTAAAGCTTAGGTTCTCCCCTCTCGGAAAAACACAAAATCTTTGAATTTGGATAATGTCTTCATACCTTAAACGGCCTCCATGGACACTTAACCCCTGTAAAATACGGTCAACTTGCATGCGGTTTCACAGCAAACAATACAGCACTGTACACTGTTACGAAAGAAACATTTCTAAGGTTGGGAAATATCTTTTAAAGTTTTCAAGGGAGGCCGATAAATTGATATTCAAATTAAAGCTTAGGTTCTCCCTCTCGAAAAACACAAAATCTTTTGAATTTGGATAATGTCTTCATACCTTAAACGGCCTCCATGGACACTTAGCCCCTGTAAAATACGGTCAACTTGCATGCGGTTTCACAGCACACAATACAGCACAGTACACTGTTACGAAAGAAACATTTCTAAGGTTGGGAATAACTTTTCAACTTTTCAAGGGAGGCCGATAAATTTATATCTAAATTAAAGCTTAGGTTCTCCCCTCTCGGAAAAAGACCATACTTTTGAATTTGGATAATGTCTTCATACCTTAAACGGCATCCATGGACACTTACCCCTTGTAAAATACGGTCAACTTGCATGCGGTTTCACAGCAAACAATACAGCACTGTACACTGTTACGAAAGAAACAGTTCTAGGGTTGGGAATATCTTTTAAAGTTTTTAAGGGAGGCCGATAAATTGATATCTAAATTAAAGCTTAGGTTCTCCCCTCTCGGAAAAACACAAAACTTTGAATTTGGATAATGTCTTCATACCTTAAACGGCCTCCATGGACACTTAGCCCCCTGTAAAATACGGTCAACTTGCATGCGGTTTCACAGCAAACAATACAGCACTGTACACTGTTACGAAAGAAACATTTCTAGGCTTGGGAATATCTTTTAAAGTTTTTAAGGGAGGCAGATAAAATTGATATCTAAATTAAAGCTTAGGTTCTCCCCTCTCGGAAAAACACAAAATCTTTGAATTTGGATAATGTCTTCATACCTTAAACGGCCTCCATGGACACTTAGACCCCTGTAAAATACGCTCAACTTGCATGCGGTTTCACAGCAAACAATACAGCACTGTACACTGTTAGGAAAGAAACATTTCTAGGGTGGGGAATATCTTTTAAAGTTTTTAAGGGAGGCAGATAAAATTGATATCTAAATTAAAGCTTAGGTTCTCCCCTCTCGGAAAAACACCGTACTTTTGAATTTGGATAATGTCTTCATACCTTAAACGGCCTCCATGGACACTTAACGCCCTGTAAAATACGGTCAACTTGCATGCGGTTTCACAGCAAACAATACAGCACTGTACACTGTTACGAAAGAAACAGTTCTAGGATTGGGAATATCTTTAAAGTTTTTAAGGGAGGCCGATAAAATTGATATCTAAATTAAAGCTTAGGTTCTCCTCTCGGAAAACACAAAATCTTTGAATTTGGATAATGTCTTCATACCTTAAACGGCCTCCATGGACACTTAGCCCTGTAAAATACGGTCAACTTGCATGCGGTTTCACAGCACACAATACAGCACAGTACACTGTTACGAAAGAAACATTTCTAGGGTTGGGAATAACTTTTCAAGTTTTCAAGGGAGGCCGATAAATTTATATCTAAATTAAAGCTTAGGTTCTCCCCTCTCGGAAAAACACCAAATCTTTGAATTTGGATAATGTCTTCATACCTTAAACGGCCTCCATGGACACTTAAACCCCTGTAAAATACGGTCAACTTGCATGCGGTTTCACAGAAAACAATACAGCACTGTACACTGTTACGAAAGAAACATTTCTAAGGTTGGGAATATCTTTTAAAGTTTGAAGGAGGCCGATAAATTGATATCTAAATTAAAGCTTAGGTTCTCCCTCTCGAAAACACAAAATCTTTGAATTTGGATAATGTATTAATACCTTAAACGGCCTCCATGGAAATTTAGCCCCTGTAAAATACGGTCAACTTGCATGCGGTTTCACAGCAAACAATACAGCACTGTACACTGTTACGAAAGAAACATTTCTAGGTTGGGAATATCTTTTAAAGTTTTTCAAGGGAGGCCGATAAATTGATATCTAAATTAAAGCTTAGGTTCTCCTCTCGGAAAAACACCATACTTTGTATTTGGATATTGTCTTCATACCTTAAACGGCCTCCATGGACACTTAACCCCTGTAAAATACGGTCAACTTGCATGCGGTTTCACAGCAAACAATACAGCACTGTACACTGTTACGAAAGAAACAGTTCTAGGGTTGGGAATATCTTTAAAGTTTTTAAGGTAGGCCGATAAATTTATATCTAAATTAAAGCTTAGGTTCTCCCCTCTCGGAAAAACACAAAATCTTTGAATTTGGATAATGTCTTCATACCTTAAACGGCCTCCATGGACACTTAGCCCGCAATACGGTCAACTTGCATGCGGTTTCACAGCACACAATACAGCACAGTACACTGTTACGAAAGAAACATTTCTAAGGTTGGGAATAACTTTTCAACTTTTCAAGGGAGGCCGATAAATTTATATCTAAATTAAAGCTTAGGTTCTCCCCTCTCGGAAAAAGACCATACTTTTGAATTTGGATAATGTCTTCATACCTTAAACGGCCTCCATGGACACTTAGACCCCTGTAAAATACGGTCAACTTGCATGCGGTTTCACAGCAAACAATACAGCACTGTACACTGTTACGAAAGAAACAGTTCTAGGGTTGGGAATATCTTTTAAAGTTTTTAAGGGAGGCCGATAAAATTGATATCTAAATTAAAGCTTAGGTTCTCCCCTCTCGGAAAAACACAAAATCTTTGAATTTGGATAATGTCTTCATACCTTAAACGGCCTCCATGGACACTTAGACCCCTGTAAAATACGGTCAACTTGCATGCGGTTTCACAGCAAACAATACAGCACTGTACACTGTTACGAAAGAAACATTTCTAGGCTTGGGAATATCTTTTAAAGTTTTTAAGGGAGGCCGATAAATTGATATCTAAATTAAAGCTTAGGTTCTCCCCTCTCGGAAAAACACAAAATCTTTGAATTTGGATAATGTCTTCATACCTTAAACGGCCTCCATGGACACTTAGACCCTGTAAAATACGGTCAACTTGCATGCGGTTTCACAGCAAACAATACAGCACTGTACACTGTTACGAAAGAAACATTTCTAAGGTTGGGAATATCTTTAAAGTTTTCAAGGGAGGCCGATAAATTGATATCTAAATTAAAGCTTAGGTTCTCCCCTTTCTGAAAGACACCATACTTTTTAATTTGGATAATGTCTTCATACCTTAAACGGCCTCCATGGACACTTACCCCCTGTAAAATACGGTCAACTTGCATGCGGTTTCACAGCAAACAATACAGCACTGTACACTGTTACGAAAGAAACATTTCTAGGGTTGGGAATATCTTTTAAAGTTTTTAAGGGAGGCCGATAAATTGATATCTAAATTAAAGCTTAGGTTCTCCTCTCGGAAAACACAAAATCAGTGAAATTGGATAATGTCTTCATACCCAAAACGCGCTCCATGTACTATCTTACCCCTGTAAAATACGGTCAACTTGCATGCGGTTTCACAGCAAACAATACAGCACTGTACACTGTTACGAAAGAAACATTTCTAGGTTGGGAATATCTTTTAAAGTTTTTAAGGGAGGCCGATAAATTGATATCTAAATTAAAGCTTAGGTTCTCCCTCTCGGAAAAACACAAAATCTTTGAATTTGGATAATGTCTTCATACCTTAAACGGCCTCCATGGACACTTAGCCCACTGTAAAATACGCTCAACTTGCATGCGGTTTCACAGCAAACAATACAGCACTGTACACTGTTACGAAAGAAACATTTCTAGGGTTGGGAATATCTTTTAAAGTTTTAAGGGAGGCAGATACAATTGATATTTAAATTAAAGCTTAGGTTCTCCTCTCGAAAACACAAAAATCTTTGAATTTGGATAATGTCTTCATACCTTAAACGGCCTCCATGGACACTTAGACCCTGTAAAATACGCTCAACTTGCATGCGGTTTCACAGCAAACAATACAGCACTGTACACTGTTAGGAAAGAAACATTTCTAGGGTTGGGAATATCTTTTAAAGTTTTTAGGAGGCCGATAAATTGATATCTAAATTAAAGCTTAGGTTCTTCGGTGTCGTAAAAACACCATACTTTTGAATTTGGATAATGTCTTCATACCTTAAACGGCCTCCATGGACACTTAACCCCCTGTAAAATACGGTCAACTTGCATGCGGTTTCACAGCAAACAATACAGCACTGTACACTGTTACGAAAGAAACAGTTCTAGGGTTGGGAATATCTTTTAAAGTTTTTAAGGGAGGCCGATAAAATTGATATCTAAATTAAAGCTTAGGTTCTCCCCTCTCTGAAAAACACAAAATCTTTGAATTTGGATAATGTCTTCATACCTTAAACGGCCTCCATGGACACTTAGCCCCCTGTAAAATACGGTCAACTTGCATGCGGTTTCACAGCACACAATACAGCACAGTACACTGTTACGAAAGAAACATTTCTAAGGTTGGGAATAACTTTTCAACTTTTCAAGGGAGGCCGATAAATTTATATCTAAATTAAAGCTTAGGTTCTCCCCCTCTCGGTAAAACACCATACTTTTGAATTTGGATAATGTCTTCATACCTTAAACGGCCTCCATGGACACTTAACCCCTGTAAAATGCGGTCAACTTGCATGCGGTTTCACAGCAAACAATAGCAGCACTGTACACTGTTACGAAAGAAACAGTTCTAGGGTTGGGAATATCTTTAAAGTTTTTAAGGGAGGCCGATAAAATTGATATCCAATTTAAAGCTTAGGTTCTCCCCTATAGGTAAATCACAAAATCTTTGAATTTGGATAATGTCTTCATACCTTAAACGGCCTCCATGGACACTTGGGCCCCTGTAAAATTCGGTCAACTTGCATGCGGTTTCACAGAAAACAATACAGCACTGTACACTGTTACGAAAGAAACATGTCTAGGTTGGGAATAACTTTTAAAGTTTTCAAGGGAGGCCGATAAATTGATATCTAAATTAAAGCTTAGGTTCTCCCCGTCCCGAAAAATATGATACTTTTGAATTTGGATAATGTCTTCATACCTTAAACGGCCTCCATGGACACTTACCCCACTGAAAATAACGGTCAACATCAGAACTCATACACACCAAACAATACAGCACTGTACACTGTTACGAAAGAAACAGTTCTAGGGTTGGGAATATCTTTAAAGTTTTTAAGGGAGGCCGATAAAATTGATATCTAAATTAAAGCTTAGGTTCTCCCTCTCGGAAAAACACAAAATCTTTGAATTTGGATAATGTCTTCATACCTTAAACGGCCTCCATGGACACTTAGCCCTGTAAAATACGGTCAACTTGCATGCGGTTTCACAGCAAACAATACAGCACTGTACACTGTTACGAAAGAAACATTTCTAGGGTTGGGAATATCTTTTAAAGTATTGAAGGGAGGCCGATAAATTGATATCTAAATTAAAGCTTAGGTTCTCCTCTCGGAAAACACAAAATCTTTGAATTTGGATAATGTCTTCATACCTTAAACGGCCTCCATGGACACTTAGCCCCATGTAAAATACGGTCAACTTGCATGCGGTTTCACAGCAAACAATACAGCACAGTACACTGTTACGAAAGAAACATTTCTAAGGTTGGGAATAACTTTTCAACTTTTCAAGGGAGGCCGATAAATTTATATCTAAATTAAAGCTTAGGTTCTCCCCTCTCGGAAAAACACAAAATCTTTGAATTTGGATAATGTCTTCATACCTTAAACGGCCTCCATGGACACTTAACCCCCTGTAAAATACGGTCAACTTGCATGCGGTTTCACAGCAAACAATACAGCACTGTACACTGTTACGAAAGAAACATTTCTAGGGTTGGGAATATCTTTTAAAGTTTTTAAGGGAGGCAGATAAAATTGATATCTAAATTAAAGCTTAGGTTCTCCCCTCTCGGAAAAACACAAAATCTTTGAATTTGGATAATGTCTTCATACCTTAAACGGCCTCCATGGACACTTAGACCCCTGTAAAATACGCTCAACTTGCATGCGGTTTCACAGCAAACAATACAGCACTGTACACTGTTAGGAAAGAAACATTTCTAGGGTTGGGAATATCTTTTAAAGTTTTTAAGGGAGGCCGATAAATTGATATCTAAATTAAAGCTTAGGTTCTCCCCTCTCGGAAAAACACCATACTTTTGAATTTGGATAATGTCTTCATACCTTAAACGGCCTCCATGGACACTTAACCCCCTGTAAAATACGGTCAACTTGCATGCGGTTTCACAGCAAACAATACAGCACTGTACACTGTTACGAAAGAAACAGTTCTAGGGTTGGGAATATCTTTTAAAGTTTTTAAGGGAGGCCGATAAAATTGATATCTAAATTAAAGCTTAGGTTCTCCCCTCTCGGAAAAACACAAAATCTTTGAATTTGGATAATGTCTTCATACCTTAAACGGCCTCCATGGACACTTGGCCCCCTGTAAAATACGGTCAACTTGCATGCGGTTTCACAGCACACAATACAGCACAGTACACTGTTACGAAAGAAACATTTCTAAGGTTGGGAATAACTTTTCAACTTTTCAAGGGAGGCCGATAAATTTATATCTAAATTAAAGCTTAGGTTCTCCCCTCTCGGAAAAAGACCATACTTTTGAATTTGGATAATGTCTTCATACCTTAAACGGCATCCATGGACACTTACCCCCCTGTAAAATACGGTCAACTTGCATGCGGTTTCACAGCAAACAATACAGCACTGTACACTGTTACGAAAGAAACAGTTCTAGGGTTGGGAATATCTTTTAAAGTTTTTAAGGGAGGCCGATAAATTGATATCTAAATTAAAGCTTAGGTTCTTTTCTCTCGGAAAAACACAAAATCTTTGAATTTGGATAATGTCTTCATACCTTAAACGGCCTCCATGGACACTTAGCCCCCTGTAAAATACGGTCAACTTGCATGCGGTTTCACAGCACACAATACAGCACAGTACACTGTTACGAAAGAAACATTTCTAAGGTTGGGAATAACTTTTCAACTTTTCAAGGGAGGCCGATAAATTTATATCTAAATTAAAGCTTAGGTTCTCCTCTTGGAAAATCACCATACTTTTGACTTTGGATAATGTCTTCATACCTTAAACGGCCTCCATGGACACTTACCCCCCTGTAAAATACGGTCAACTTGCATGCGGTTTCACAGCAAACAATACAGCACTGTACACTGTTACGAAAGAAACAGTTCTAGGGTGGGGAATATCGAATAAAGTTATAAAGGGAGGCCGATAAATTGATATATAAATTAAAGCTTAGGTTCTCCTCTCGAAAACACAAAATCTTTGAATTTGGATAATGTCTTCATACCTTAAACGGCCTCCATGGACACTTAGCCCCATGTAAAATACGGTCAACTTGCATGCGGTTTCACAGCAAACAATACAGCACTGTACACTGTTACGAAAGAAACATTTCTAGGGTTGGGAATGTCTTTTCAACTTTTCAAGGGAGGCCGATAAATTGATATCTAAATTAAAGTTTAGGTTCTCCCCTCTCGGAAAACACAAAATCTTTGAATTTGGATAATGTCTTCATACCTTAAACGGCCTCCATGGACACTTAACCCCCTGTAAAATACGGTCAACTTGCATGCGGTTTCACAGCAAACAATACAGCACTGTACACTGTTACGAAAGAAACATTTCTAGGCTTGGGAATATCTTTTAAAGTTTTTAAGGGAGGCCGATAAATTGATATCTAAATTAAAGCTTAGGTTCTCCCCTCTCGGAAAAACACCATACTTTTGAATTTGGATAATGTCTTCATACCTTAAACGGCCTCCATGGACACTTAGCCCCCTGTAAAATACGGTCAACTTGCATGCGGTTTCACAGCAAACAATACAGCACTGTACACTGTTACGAAAGAAACAGTTCTAGGGTTGGGAATATCTTTTAAAGTTTTTAAGGGAGGCCGATAAAATTGATATCTAAATTAAAGCTTACGTTCTCCTCTCGGAAAACACAAAATCTTTGAATTTGGATAATGTCTTCATACCTTAAACGGCCTCCATGGACACTTACCACCCTGTAAAATACGGTCAACTTGCATGCGGTTTCACAGCAAACAATACAGCACTGTACACTGTTACGAAAGAAACATTTCTAGGCTTGGGAATATCTTTTAAAGTTTTTAAGCGAGGCCGATAAATTTATATCTAAATTAAAGATTAGGTTCTCCTCTCTATTAAAAACACAAAATCTTTGAATTTGGATAATGTCTTCATACCTTAAACGGCCTCCATGGACACTTAACCCCTGTAAAATACGGTCAACTTGCATGCGGTTTCACAGCAAACAATACAGCACTGTACACTGTTACGAAAGAAACATTTCTAGGTTGGGAATATCTTTAAAGTTTTTAAGGGAGGCTGATAAATTGATATCTAAATTAAAGCTAGGTTCTCCTCTCGGAAAAACACATACTTTTGAATTTGGATAATGTCTTCATACCTTAAACGGCCTCCATGGACACTTAGCCCCCTGTAAAATACGGTCAACTTGCATGCGGTTTCACAGCAAACAATACAGCACTGTACACTGTTACGAAAGAAACATTTCTAGGTTTGGGAATATCTTTTAAAGTTTTTAAGGGAGGCCGATAAATTGATATCTAAATTAAAGCTTAGGTTCTCCCCTCTCGGAAAAACACAAAATCTTTGAATTTGGATAATGTCTTCATACCTTAAACGGCCTCCATGGACACTTAGCCCCCTGTAAAATACGGTCAACTTGCATGCGGTTTCACAGCAAACAATACAGCACTGTACACTGTTACGAAAGAAACATTTCTAGGGTTGGGAATATCTTTTAAAGTTTTTAAGGGAGGCCGATAAATTGATATCTAAATTAAAGCTTAGGTTCTCCCCTCTCGGAAAAACACCATACTTTTGAATTTGGATAATGTCTTCATACCTTAAACGGCCTCCATGGACACTTAACCCCTGTAAAATACGGTCAACTTGCATGCGGTTTCACAGCAAACAATACAGCACTGTACACTGTTACGAAAGAAACAGTTCTAGGGTTGGGAATATCTTTTAAAGTTTTTAAGGGAGGCCGATAAAATTGATATCTAAATTAAAGCTTAGGTTCTCCTCTCGGAAAAACACAAAATCTTTGAATTTGGATAATGTCTTCATACCTTAAACGGCCTCCATGGACACTTAGCCCCCTGTAAAATACGGTCAACTTGCACGCGGTTTCACAGCAAACAATACAGCACTGTACACTGTTACGAAAGAAACATTTCTAAGGTTGGGAATATCTTTTAAAGTTTTTAAGGTAGGCCGATAAATTTATATCTAAATTAAAGCTTAGGTTCTCCCCTCTCGGAAAAGACACATACTTTTGAATTTGGATAATGTCTTCATACCTTAAACGGCCTCCATGGACACTTAACCCCTGTAAAATACGGTCAACTTGCATGCGGTTTCACAGCAAACAATACAGCACTGTACACTGTTACGAAAGAAACAGTTCTAGGGTTGGGAATATCTTTAAAGTTTTTAAGGAGGCCGATAAATTGATATCTAAATTAAAGCTTAGGTTCTCTCCTCTCGAAAAACACAAAATCTTTGAATTTGGATAATGTCTTCATACCTTAAACGGCCTCCATGGAAACTTAGCCCCTGTAAAATACGGTCAACTTGCATGCGGTTTCACAGCAAACAATACAGCACTGTACACTGTTACGAAAGAAACATTTCTAGGGTTGGGAATATCTTTTAAAGTTTTTAAGGGAGGCAGATAAAATTGATATCTAAATTAAAGCTTAGGTTCTCCCCTCTCGGTAAAACACAAAATCTTTGAATTTGGATAATGTCTTCATACCTTAAACGGCCTCCATGGACACTTAGCCCGCTGTAAAATACGGTCAACTTGCATGCGGTTTCACAGCAAACAATACAGCACTGTACACTGTTAGGAAAGAAACATTTCTAGGGTTGGGAATATCTTTTAAAGTTTTTAAGGGAGGCCGATAAATTGATATCTAAATTAAAGCTTAGGTTCTCCCCTCTCGGAAAAACACCATACTTTTGAATTTGGATAATGTCTTCATACCTTAAACGGCCTCCATGGACACTTAACCCCTGTAAAATACGGTCAACTTGCATGCGGTTTCACAGCAAACAATACAGCACTGTACACTGTTACGAAAGAAACAGTTCTAGGGTTGGGAATATCTATTAACGTTTTTAAGGGAGGCTGATAAATTGATATCTAAATTAAAGCTTAGGTTCTCCCTCTCGGAAAACACAAAATCTTTTGAATTTGGATAATGTCTTCATACCTTAAACGGCCTCCATGGACACTTAGCCCCTGTAAAATACGGTCAACTTGCATGCGGTTTCACAGCAAACAATACAGCACTGTACACTGTTACGAAAGAAACATTTCTAAGGGTTGGGAATATCTTTTAAAGTTTTAAGGAGGCAGATAAATTGATATCTAAATTAAAGCTTAGGTTCTCCCCTCTCGGAAAACACAAAATCTTTGAATTTGGATAATGTCTTCATACCTTAAACGGCCTCCATGGACACTTAACCCCCCTGTAAAATACGGTCAACTTGCATGCGGTTTCACAGCAAACAATACAGCACTGTACACTGTTACGAAAGAAACATTTCTAAGGTTGGGAATAACTTTTCAACTTTTCAAGGGAGGCCGATAAATTTATATCTAAATTAAAGCTTAGGTTCTCCCCTCTCGGAAAAAGACCATACTTTTGAATTTGGATAATGTCTTCATACCTTAAACGGCATCCATGGACACTTACCCCCCTGTAAAATACGGTCAACTTGCATGCGGTTTCACAGCAAACAATACAGCACTGTACACTGTTACGAAAGAAACAGTTCTAGGGTTGGGAATATCTTTTAAAGTTTTTAAGGGAGGCCGATAAAATTGATATCTAAATTAAAGCTTAGGTTCTCCCCTCTCGGAAAAACACAAAATCTTTGAATTTGGATAATGTCTTCATACCTTAAACGGCCTCCATGGACACTTAGCCCCCTGTAAAATACGGTCAACTTGCATGCGGTTTCACAGCAAACAATACAGCACTGTACACTGTTACGAAAGAAACATTTCTAGGCTTGGGAATATCTTTTAAAGTTTTTAAGGGAGGCAGATAAAATTGATATCTAAATTAAAGCTTAGGTTCTCCCCTCTCGGAAAACACAAAATCTTTGAATTTGGATAATGTCTTCATACCTTAAACGGCCTCCATGGACACTTAGACCCCTGTAAAATACGCTGAACTTGCATGCGGTTTCACAGCAAGCAATACAGCACTGTACACTGTTACGAAAGAAACAGTTCTAGGGTTGGGAATATCTTTTAAAGTTTTTAAGGGAGGCCTATAAATTGATATCTAAATTAAAGCTTAGGTTCTCCTCTCGAAAAACACAAAATACTTTTGAATTTGGATAATGTCTTCATACCTTAAACGGCCTCCATGGACACTTAACCCCTGTAAAATACGGTCAACTTGCATGCGGTTTCACAGCAAACAATACAGCACTGTACACTGTTACGAAAGAAACATTTCTAGGTTGGGAATATCTTTAAAGTTTTTAAGGGAGGCCGATAAAATTGATATCTATATTAAAGCTTAGGTTCGCCTGTCTCGGAAAAAACCATTCTCTTTGAATTTGGATAATGTCTTCATACCTTAAACGGCCTCCATGGACACTTAGCCCCCTGTAAAATACGGTCAACTTGCATACGGTTTCACAGCAAACAATACAGCACTGTACACTGTTACGAAAGAAACATTTCTAAGGTTGGGAATAACTTTTCAAGTTTTTAAGGAGGCCGATAAATTTATATCTAAATTAAAGCTTAGGTTCTCCTCTCGAAAAAGACCATAATCTTTGAATTTGGATAATGTCTTCATACCTTAAACGGCCTCCATGGACACTTACCCCTGTAAAATACGGTCAACTTGCATGCGGTTTCACAGCAAACAATACAGCACTGTACACTGTTACGAAAGAAACATTTCTAGGGTTGGGAATATCTTTTAAAGTTTTTAAGGGAGGCCGATAAATTGATATCTAAATTAAAGCTTAGGTTCTCCTCTCGGAAAACACCATACTTTTGAATTTGGATAATGTCTTCATACCTTAAACGGCCTCCATGGACACTTGCCCCTGTAAAATACGGTCAACTTGCATGCGGTTTCACAGCAAACAATACAGCACTGTACACTGTTACGAAAGAAACATTTCTAGGGTTGGGAATATCTTTTAAAGTTTTTAAGAGAGGCAGATAAAATTGATATCTAAATTAAAGCTTAGGTTCTCCCCTCTCGGAAAAACACAAAATCTTTGAATTTGGATAATGTCTTCATACCTTAAACGGCCTCCATGGACACTTACCCCTCTGTAAAATACGGTCAACTTGCATGCGGTTTCACAGCAAACAATACAGCACAGTACACTGTTACGAAAGAAACATTTCTAAGGTTGGGAATAACTTTTCAACTTTTCAAGGGAGGCCGATAAATTTATATCTAAATTAAAGCTTAGGTTCTCCCCTCTCGGAAAAAGACCATACTTTTGAATTTGGATAATGTCTTCATACCTTAAACGGCCTCCATGGACACTTACCCCCCTGTAAAATACGGTCAACTTGCATGCGGTTTCACAGCAAACAATACAGCACTGTACACTGTTACGAAAGAAACAGTTCTAGGGTTGGGAATATCTTTTAAAGTTTTTAAGGGAGGCAGATAAAATTGATATCTAAATTAAAGCTTAGGTTCTCCCCTCTCGGAAAAACACAAAATCTTTGAATTTGGATAATGTCTTCATACCTTAAACGGCCTCCATGGACACTTAGCCCCCTGTAAAATACGGTCAACTTGCATGCGGTTTCACAGCACACAATACAGCACAGTACACTGTTACGAAAGAAACATTTCTAAGGTTGGGAATAACTTTTCAACTTTTCAAGGGAGGCCGATAAATTTATATCTAAATTAAAGCTTAGGTTCTCCCCTCTCGGAAAAAGACCATACTTTTGAATTTGGATAATGTCTTCATACCTTAAACGGCATCCATGGACACTTACCCCCCTGTAAAATACGGTCAACTTGCATGCGGTTTCACAGCAAACAATACAGCACTGTACACTGTTACGAAAGAAACAGTTCTAGGGTTGGGAATATCTTTTAAAGTTTTTAAGGGAGGCCGATAAAATTGATATCTAAATTAAAGCTTAGGTTCTCCCCTCTCGGAAAAACACAAAATCTTTGAATTTGGATAATGTCTTCATACCTTAAACGGCCTCCATGGACACTTAGCCCCCTGTAAAATACGGTCAACTTGCATGCGGTTTCACAGCAAACAATACAGCACTGTACACTGTTACGAAAGAAACATTTCTAAGGTTGGGAATAACTTTTCAACTTTTTAAGGGAGGCAGATAAAATTGATATCTAAATTAAAGCTTAGGTTCTCCCCTCTCGGAAAAACACAAAATCTTGAATTTGGATAATGTCTTCATACCTTAAACGGCCTCCATGGACACTTAACCCTCTGTAAAATACCGTCAACTTGCATGCGGTTTCACCGCAAACAATACAGCACTATACAGTGTTACAAAAAAAACATTTCTAGGTTGGGAATATCTTTAAAAGTTTTAGGGAGGCCGATAAATTGATATCTAAATTAAAGCTTAGGTTCTCCTCTCGAAAAACACCATACTCTTTGAATTTGGATAATGTCTTCATACCTTAAACGGCCTCCATGGACACTTAGCCCCCTGTAAAATACGGTCAACTTGCATGCGGTTTCACAGCAAACAATACAGCACTGTACACTGTTACGAAAGAAACATTTCTAAGGTTGGGAATATCTTTTAAAGTTTTCAAGGGAGGCCGATAAATTTATATCTAAATTAAAGCTTAGGTTCTCCCCTCTCGGAAAAACACCATACTTTTGAATTTGGATAATGTCTTCATACCTTAAACGGCCTCCATGGACACTTAACCCCTGTAAAATACGGTCAACTTGCATGCGGTTTCACAGCAAACAATACAGCACTGTACACTGTTACGAAAGAAACATTTCTAGGGTTGGGAATATCTTTTAAAGTTTTTAACGTAGGCAGATAAAATTGATATCTAAATTAAAACTTAGGTTCTCCCCTCTCGGAAAAACACAAAATCTTTGAATTTGGATAATGTCTTCATACCTTAAACGGCCTCCATGGACACTTAGCCCCCTGTAAAATACGGTCAACTTGCATGCGGTTTCACAGCAAACAATACAGCACTGTACACTGTTACGAAAGAAACATTTCTAGGGTTGGGAATGTCTTTTCAACTTTTCAAGGGAGGCCGATAAATTGATATCTAAATTAAAGTTTAGGTTCTCCCCTCTCGGAAAAAACACCATACTTTTGAATTTGGATAATGTCTTCATACCTTAAACGGCCTCCATGGACACTTACCCCCCTGTAAAATACGGTCAACTTGCATGCGGTTTCACAGCAAACAATACAGCACTGTACACTGTTACGAAAGAAACATTTCTAGGGTTGGGAAAATCTTTAAAGTTTTAAGGAGGCAGATAAAATTGATATCTAATTTAAAGCTTAGGTTCTCCCCTCTCGGAAAAACACAAAATCTTTGAATTTGGATAATGTCTTCATACCTTAAACGGCCTCCATGGACACTTGGACCCCTGTAAAATACGGTCAACTTGCATGCGGTTTCACAGAAAACAATACAGCACTGTACACTGTTACGAAAGAAACATTTCTAAGGTTGGGAATAACTTTTCAAGTTTTAAAGGTAGGCCGATAAATATATATCAAAAATAAAGCTTAGGTTCTCCTCTCGGAAAACACCATACTTTTGGATTTGGATAATTATTTCGTAACTTAAACGGCCTCCATGGACACTCAACCCCTGTAAAATACGGTCAACTTGCATGCGGTTTCACAGCAAACAATACAGCACTGTACACTGTTACGAAAGAAACATTTCTAAGGTTGGGAATATCTTTTAAAGTTTTTAAGGGAGGCCGATAAAATTGATATCTAAATTAAAGCTTAGGTTCTCCCCTCTCGGAAAAACAAAAAATCTTTGAATTTGGATAATGTCTTCATACCTTAAACGGCCTCCATGGACACTTACCACCCTGTAAAATACGGTCAACTTGCATGCGGTTTCACAGCAAACAATACAGCACTGTACACTGTTACGAAAGAAACATTTCTAGGGTTGGGAATATCTTTAAAGTTTTTAAGGAGGCCGATAAAATTGATATCTAAATTAAAGCTTAGGTTCTCCCTCTCGAAAAACACAAAACCTTTGAATTTGGATAATGTCTTCATACCTTAAACGGCCTCCATGGACACTTAGCCCCATGTAAAATACGGTCAACTTGCATGCGGTTTCACAGCAAACAATACAGCACTGAACACTGTTACGAAAGAAACATTTCTAGGGTTGGGAATATCTTTAAAGTTTTTAAGGAGGCCGATAAATTGATATCTAAATTAAAGCTTAGGTTCTCCTCTCGAAAAACACAAAATCTTTGAATTTGGATAATGTCTTCATACCTTAAACGGCCTCCATGGACACTTAGCCCCTGTGTAAATACGGTCAACTTGCATGCGGTTTCACAGCAAACAATACAGCACTGTACACTGTTACGAAAGAAACATTTCTAGGGTTGGGAATATCTTTTAAAGTTTTTAAGGGAGGCCGATAAATTGATATCTAAATTAAAGCTTAGGTTCTCCCCTCTCGGAAAAACACAAATCTTTGAATTTGGATAATGTCTTCATACCTTAAACGGCCTCCATGGACACTTAGCCCCCTGTAAAATACGGTCAACTTGCATGCGGTTTCACAGCAAACAATACAGCACTGTACACTGTTACGAAAGAAACATTTCTAAGGTTGGGAATATCTTTTCAAGTTTTCAAGGGAGGCCGATAAATTTATATCTAAATTAAAGCTTAGGTTCTCCCCTCTCGGAAAAGACCATACTTTTGAATTTGATAATGTCTTCATACCTTAAACGGCCTCCATGGACACTTACCCCGTGTAAAATACGGTCAACTTGCATGCGGTTTCACAGCAAACAATACAGCACTGTACACTGTTACGAAAGAAACATTTCTAGGGTTGGGAATATCTTTAAAGTTTTTAAGGGAGGCCGATAAATTGATATCTAAATTAAAGCTTAGGTTCTCCCTCTCGAAAAACACAAAATCTTTGAATTTGGATAATGTCTTCATACCTTAAACGGCCTCCATGGACACTTTGCCCCTTTAAAATACGGTCAACTTGCATGCGGTTTCACAGCAAACAATACAGCAGTGTACACTGTTACGAAAGAAACATTTCTAAGGTTGGGAATAACTTTTCAACTTTTCAAGGAGGCCGATAAATTTCTATCTAAATTAAAGCTTAGGTTCTCCTCTCGGAAAAAGACACAAAATACTTTTGAATTTGGATAATGTCTTCATACCTTAAACGGCCTCCATGGACACTTACCCCCCCCCCCCGGTAAATACGGGCAACGTGCATGCGGGTTCACAGCAAACAATACAGCACTGTACACTGTTACGAAAGAAACAGTTCTAGGTTGGGAATATCTTTAAAGTTTTTAAGGGAGGCTGATAAAATTGATATCTAAATTAAAGCTTAGGTTCTCCTCTCGGAAAACACAAAATCTTTGAATTTGGATAATGTCTTCATACCTTAAACGGCCTCCATGGACACTTAACGCCCTGTAAAATACGGTCAACTTGCATGCGGTTTCACAGCAAACAATACAGCACAGTACACTGTTACGAAAGAAACATTTCTAAGGTTGGGAATAACTTTTCAACTTTTCAAGGGAGGCCGATAAATTTATATCTAAATTAAAGCTTAGGTTCTCCCCTCTCGGGAAGCACCATACTTTTGAATTTGGATAATGTCTTCATACCTTAAACGGCCTCCATGGACACTTAACCCCTGTAAAATACGGTCAACTTGCATGCGGTTTCACAGCAAACAATACAGCACTGTACACTGTTACGAAAGAAACATTTCTAAGGTTGGGAATAACTTTTCAAGTTTTCAAGGGAGGCCGATAAATTTATATCTAAATTAAAGCTTAGGTTCTCCTCTCGGAAAACACCATACTCTTTGAATTTGGATAATGTCTTCATACCTTAAACGGCCTCCATGGACACTTAACCCCTGTAAAATACGGTCAACTTGCATGCGGTTTCACAGCAAACAATACAGCACTGTACACTGTTACGAAAGAAACATTTCTAGGGTTGGGAATATCTTTTAAAGTTTTTAAGAGAGGCCGATAAAATTGATATCTAAATTAAAGCTTAGGTTCTCCCCTCTCGGAAAAACACAAAATCTTTGAATTTGGATAATGTCTTCATACCTTAAACGGCCTCCATGGACACTTAGCCCCCTGTAAAATACGGTCAACTTGCATGCGGTTTCACAGCAAACAATACAGCACTGTACACTGTTACGAAAGAAACATTTCTAGGGTTGGGAATATCTTTTAAAGTTTTTAAGGGAGGCAGATAAAATTGATATCTAAATTAAAGCTTAGGTTCTCCCCTCTCGGAAAAACACAAAATCTTTGAATTTGGATAATGTCTTCATACCTTAAACGGCCTCCATGGACACTTAGCCCCTGTAAAATACGGTCAACTTGCATGCGGTTTCACAGCAAACAATACAGCACTGTACACTGTTACGAAAGAAACATTTCTAAGGTTGGGAATAACTTTTCAACTTTTCAAGGGAGGCCGATAAATTGATATCTAAATTAAAGCTTAGGTTCTCCCCTCTCGGAAAAAGACCATACTTTTGAATTTGGATAATGTCTTCATACCTTAAACGGCATCCATGGACACTTACCCCCCTGTAAAATACGGTCAACTTGCATGCGGTTTCACAGCAAACAATACAGCACTGTACACTGTTACGAAAGAAACAGTTCTAGGGTTGGGAATATCTTTTAAAGTTTTTAAGGGAGGCCGATAAAATTGATATCTAAATTAAAGCTTAGGTTCTCCCCTCTCGGAAAAACACAAAATCTTTGAATTTGGATAATGTCTTCATACCTTAAACGGCCTCCATGGACACTTAGCCCCATGTAAAATACGGTCAACTTGCATGCGGTTTCACAGCAAACAATACAGCACTGTACACTGTTACGAAAGAAACATTTCTAAGGTTGGGAATAACTTTTCAACTTTTCAAGGGAGGCCGATAAATTTATATCTAAATTAAAGCTTAGGTTCTCCCCTCTCGGAAAAAACACAAAATCTTTGAATTTGGATAATGTCTTCATACCTTAAACGGCCTCCATGGACACTTAGCCCCCTGTAAAATACGGTCAACTTGCATGCGGTTTCACAGCAAACAATACAGCACTGTACACTGTTACGAAAGAAACATTTCTAGGGTTGGGAATGTCTTTTCAACTTTTCAAGGGAGGCCGATAAATTTATATCTAAATTAAAGCTTAGGTTCTCCCCTCTCGGAAAAACACCATACTTTTGAATTTGGATAATGTCTTCATACCTTAAACGGCCTCCATGGACACTTAAACCCCTGTAAAATACGGTCAACTTGCATGCGGTTTCACAGCAAACAATACAGCACTGTACACTGTTACTAAAGAAAAAGTTCTAGGTGTGGTAAAATCTTTTAAAGTTTTTAAGGGAGGCAGATAAATTGATATCTAAATTAAAGCTTAGGTTCTCCTCTCGGAAAAACACAAAATCTTTGAATTTGGATAATGTCTTCATACCTTAAACGGCCTCCATGGACACTTAGCCCCTGTAAAATACGGTCAACTTGCATGCGGTTTCACAGCAAACAATACAGCACTGTACACTGTTACGAAAGAAACATTTCTAAGGTTGGGAATAACTTTTCAACTTTTCAAGGGAGGCCGATAAATTTATATCTAAATTAAAGCTTAGGTTCTCCCTCTCGAAAAACACAAAATCTTTTAATTTGGATAATGTCTTCATACGTTAAACGGCCTCCATGGACACTTAGCCCCTGTAAAATACGGTCAACTTGCATGCGGTTTCACAGCAAACAATACAGCACTGTACACTGTTACGAAAGAAACATTTCTAAGGTTGGGAATATCTTTTCAAGTTTTCAAGGGAGGCCGATAAATTTATATCTAAATTAAAGCTTCGGTTCTCCTCTCGGAAAACACCGTACTTTTGAATTTGGATAATGTCTTCATACCTTAAACGGCCTCCATGGACACTTAACCCCCTGTAAAATACGGTCAACTTGCATGCGGTTTCACAGCAAACAATACAGCACTGTACACTGTTACGAAAGAAACATTTTTGCGGTTGGGAATATCTTTTAAAGTTTTTAAGGGAGGCAGATAAAATTGATATCTAAATTAAAGCTTAGGTTCTCCCCTCTCGGAAAAACACAAAATCTTTGAATTTGGATAATGTCTTCATACCTTAAACGGCCTCCATGGACACTTAGCCCCCTGTAAAATACGCTCAACTTGCATGCGGTTTCACAGCAAACAATACAGCACTGTACACTGTTAGGAAAGAAACATTTCTAGGGTTGGGAATATCTTTTAAAGTTTTTAAGGGAGGCCGATAAATTGATATCTAAATTAAAGCTTAGGTTCTCCCCTCTCGGAAAAACACCATACTTTTGAATTTGGATAATGTCTTCATACCTTAAACGGCCTCCATGGACACTTAGCCCGCTGTAAAATACGGTCAACTTGCATGCGGTTTCACAGCACACAATACAGCACAGTACACTGTTACGAAAGAAACATTTCTAAGGTTGGGAATAACTTTTCAACTTTTCAAGGGAGGCCGATAAATTTATATCTAAATTAAAGCTTAGGTTCTCCACTCTCGGAAAAACACCATACTTTTGAATTTGGATAATGTCTTCATACCTTAAACGGCCTCCATGGACACTTAACCCCCTGTAAAATACGGTCAACTTGCATGCGGTTTCACAGCAAACAATACAGCACTGTACACTGTTACGAAAGAAACATTTCTAGGCTTGGGAATATCTTTAAAGTTTTTAAGGGAGGCCGATAAATTGATATCTAAATTAAAGCTTAGGTTCTCCTCTCGGAAAAACACAAAATCTTTGAATTTGGATAATGTCCCCACCCCATAAACGGCCTCCCAGTACACTTAGCTCTGTAAAATACGGTCAACTTGCATGCGGTTTCACAGCAAACAATACAGCACTGTACACTGTTACGAAAGAAACATTTCTAAGGTTGGGAATAACTTTTCAACTTTTCAAGGGAGGCCGATAATTGTATATCTAAATTAAAGCTTAGGTTCTCCCTCTCGAAAAGACCATACTTTTGAATTTGGATAATGTCTTCATACCTTAAACGGCCTCCATGGACACTTACCCCTGTAAAATACGGTCAACTTGCATGCGGTTTCACAGCAAACAATACAGCACTGTACACTGTTACGAAAGAAACAGTTCTAGGGTTGGGAATATCTTTAAAGTTTTTAAGGGAGGCCGATAAATTGATATCTAAATTAAAGCTTAGGTTCTCCTCTCGGAAAAACACAAAATCTTTGAATTTGGATAATGTCTTCATACCTTAAACGGCCTCCATGGACACTTAACCCCTGTAAAATACGGTCAACTTGCATGCGGTTTCACAGCAAACAATACAGCACTGTACACTGTTACGAAAGAAACATTTCTAGGTTGGGAATATCTTTTAAAGTTTTTAAGGGAGGCCGATAAATTGATATCTAAATTAAAGCTTAGGTCTCCTCTCGGAAAAACACAAAACTTTGAATTTGGATAATGTCTTCATACCTTAAACGGCCTCCATGGACACTCACCACCCTGTAAAATACGGTCAACTTGCATGCGGTTTCACAGCAAACAATACAGCACTGTACACTGTTACGAAAGAAACATTTCTAGTGTTGGGAATATCTTTTAAAGTTTTTAAGTGAGGCAGATAAAATTGATATCTAAATTAAAGCTTAGGTTCTCCCCTCTCGGAAAAACACAAAATCTTTGAATTTGGATAATGTCTTCATACCTTAAACGGCCTCCATGGACACTTAGCCCCTGTAAAATACGGTCAACTTGCATGCGGTTTCACAGCAAACAATACAGCACTGTACACTGTTACGAAAGAAACATTTCTAAGGTTGGGAATAACTTTTCAAGTTTTCAAGGGAGGCCGATAAATTTATATCTAAATTAAAGCTTAGGTTCTCCCCTCTCGGAAAAACACCAAATCTTTGAATTTGGATAATGTCTTCATACCTTAAACGGCCTCCATGGACACTTACCCCCCTGTAAAATACGGTCAACTTGCATGCGGTTTCACAGCAAACAATACAGCACTGTACACTGTTACGAAAGAAACATTTCTAAGGTTGGGAATATCTTTAAAGTTTTTCAAGGGAGGCGATAAAATTGATATCTAAATTAAAGCTTAGGTTCTCCTCTCGAAAAAACACAAAATCTTTGAATTTGGATAATGTC
>JAQQFT010000487.1:0-25424 GCA_029582265.1 Zoroaster sp. YZ-2022 | reverse complement strand
TCAGCAAAAGTGGTCAATCATTTAAGGGGCCCCTTTGATCATGGGTTTTTATTGGGAAAACCCCTTTTCCCGATTTTAAAAAACGTTTGTTTTAATGTACGCGCGTTGAATAGACGACTGGCCCAGATAACCCTGAAATTTGACGGGGTTTAAAAATGTTATGATGGTTCAACACCTTTAAAGAAATTTTTCGAGATGGCAAACATAAATTTCCCGGATAAAAATGTTTCTTTTTAGGTCTAACTGTAGGGAAAAAAAGGGGACCCCCTTGGGAAAACAAATTCCTTGCTTTTAAAACCCAAAATTTTGATTAATTATTTTTGTTAGATTAACAGCTTTTATGATTAATTGACTTTGTGTTCAGTTATTTAGAAAACGCGCACATACCATTAACATTCAGGTGAATTTCAAATCATTTTTCCTCATACCTATACCCAAAACGTGGTTTAAACCACCATTTTTTTTATATTAAAATTCGCAAATATAAAACCGGAAAAAAAGTTGACACCACTGGTTTTTTAACATCACAGTTTTACACTGAACGCGTTTATTAAAAAAAAAAAAACCAAAAAAAAAAGAGAAAAAAAAAAAAAAAAAAAAAAAAAAAAAAAAAAAAAAAAAAAAAAAAAAAAAAAAAAAAAAAAAAAAAAAAAAAAATTTTTGATTTTTCATGGATTTTTTTTTTAAATTAAAAAAAAAGTCAAATTTTATAAAAAAGAATAGTAAATTAAAACAAAAAATTTTTGAATTTGGAAAAACTTAAATAAGTTTAAGTAAACAGAAAAAAAAATTTCGGTCTAAACATGAATGAAAAAAAAATATTTTATTTGGGATCAATATACATTTTAACAAATAAAAAAGTGAATACTTTAAAATAAAAAAAACCCCTCAAAAAAAGAGAAATACAAAAAGAAAAAAAAAAGGGAAGGGGGATGCGGAGGTGCGGAAACACTTTTTTGGCTGACAAACCCCACCGTGGTTCCCCCTGGGGGGAAAACTGGCGTTACGGGGGGCCCTTTTTCCCCCTCATTTTAAAAGGACAAGAAAAGAAAAGAAAAGAAAATGGGAAAAGGGGGGAAAAAATTTTAGAAATTTTAAACCGGGGTTTAAACACCATGTCATGTCTTTGATGATAACAAAGTTTTTTATATTCCATTTTAAGAAATTCATCATCATTATTGACAAGCAAAATATTTATTCGAAAATAACTTTTTTTGATAGGGTATAAAAATTAAAGAGGATCAATGAAATTAGGGTTCGGTAAGTTTATTACATTTTGCAACTGACGAAAAAGGTGTTTGACAGGCGCCCCGCCTTCTTTGGGGCCCCAGCATGGGATCAACCCCGGGGTCAAAGTTCAAGTAGGTCGGGAAGAACCCGGTGAAAAAACGGGAGACAGTTGAGAAGAGGTTAACAGAGGGACACTAGAATGGGCGATCCCCCCTTGTCTCCCACCATCCAATTTGAAAGGGGCGGTTGAGATGATGTGAACTTGGGTGACGGGGATGTTGTGTGGGAAATTTTGGGGCCCCTTTTTTTGGAGTTGGGGGACTTAGATCTATTCCATTGTATTTTTGTTTTTTGTCCAGGACCCTTTTTGTCCAGTGTGATGTTTTTTGGGGAAGGATGCGAGTTGAGATTTGTGTTAAACTTGAATCTTTTTTGGATGGTGGAGATGGATTGGTTTTGATGATGACGTTGAGGACGATCGGGAATGGAACATTTTGCGCAAGACAGGTGGGTAAAACCCTCTCCCCAAAGGGGAACAGTCTGATTATCGTGATCGAAGGGTTTTTGAAAAGTCGAAAAGATGGAGGACGAGATGTACAAAAGAGGAGATGATGTCATTGGGCTGGTGCCACGACCCGGAAGTAAATTAAAAAGACCCCCTCCCAGGCCGCCCCCACTTTCGAGACCGCTCAGAGGATCCCATCGTCAGTTGCATTTTGAATTAAAGGAATTTTTGGGGAAAAATTAAAGCATTTGACTGGTCGTGTATTTTTTGAGCCCAGCCCCTCCGGGCCCCATATCTCCCCATAAAAAGGGTAACCCAATGTCGGGTCTGTCTTCAAATAAAAGGTGGGTATAATTTGGTTTTTTGGCGACGGGAGAAAAAAAACAAGGGGGAATGAATTCCCTTTTAAGGTAACAAAGGACAATTAAAAAATTCCTAAGGAAAAGGAACCCCCGTTATAAAATTTTTTTAACGGTCTTTTTTAAGAAAAAAAGGGGGGAAAAATCGTCGGGCCCGGGGGGCCCAGAAATGGGTTTTGATGGGCTGCGGTTAAATCAAGACCTTAAAGGGGGGTCAGATGCCAGACCAGCACAATTTGGGAAATTTTTTTTCAAAAGTCTTTTTGTCGGGTTTTGGGCCTTGGAACCCGAGGAACGACGGCCCATCGTCATTCCAGAAAAATTAAGCGGGGTCCCCGTGGTCAAGCCCCCCAAAACCCGGGTTTTCCGTTTTGGCGCGGCGGGGGGCAAGAGATCTGGCGTCGCGTCAAAGCCCGTTGGGGGAAAAAAAACGGGCTACCATCGGACACCGAAAAAGGAGACGTCAGCGTCGGGTTTGAAACCCTGCCCGACCGCCCCTGGCGAGAAAAGGTTCAATAGCAATCAAAAGGGTCCGGTGGGCCCCCTGACGGATGCCCTTTTTCCCGAAAAGGGGCCGTCGAGAACCCAATTTTGCCCAAAACCCCAAACCGTTTACAGGATTTTTATGTCGGGGAAACGGTCTGAAGCCCAAGCTCTATTGTCGAAGGGGTCCGATCAACTTTTTGAACGCTTTTGCTGGTCGGGGGGACCGGCTGGGACATAATTTTTTTGGCATATTCGATGATTTTATCAGACCTATTGCGGATTGAACGTCCAGGGGGTTTTGGGCTGATCCTCTCGACGCTGTGACACTCTTTCAGTCTGTTGGACAACCTTTCAAGGTTTTGTAATCATTGTTTAGAAGGAGATTGGCCCCCAATTTGGGTTTTCGGAATCTCCCCTTTTTGAAAAAATATACCGCCTCCCGAAGAAAAGGGGAAACCCCCGGGGGGAAAGAAAAATTTAAAAAAAAAGTAGGCGTTTTTTGAATATTCCAAAAAAATTTGATGAAATTTCCCCGAAGCCGTCCGGCCGGCTTTTTTCCTTGCTAAGTTGGAGCTTTTAATTTTTGAGACAGAGGGCGCTCCCCTCCCCTTACAGGATCAAGACGAGGCAGGTCCTTAAAATGTTTTCGGGGCCCCTCATCGGGGAGTTTTTGAATAGAGGTTTTTTTAAAAATTTTATAGATTTTTAGAGATATTTTGAATTTTCCAATCAAACGGGTTTGGGGAAAAGTTAGAACGGGTTTAGATTTTCAAGATTAAAAAATAAAAAGAGGTATCGACCTCGCTGAATGTTGAATTGACCATAAGGGCGCCCCGCGCTCGATTTTTAAGAAAATTAAGTTTTCTTTTTTTTTCTAAAAGGGCCTGCCTGGTCTCCGGTGTGATTTAAAAAGACTGAAGGTCGTCAATATGTTTATTTTAAAAAAGGGCTTGGCTCGAAACAATTTTTAAAAACTTTGAGTAATTAGATGTGGGGCCTTTCCCCCCAAAACAAATTGGAAATCATGTTTTGGCATTTCCCCAGAAACAAGTTATAATTTGTTTTTATTTCATCCTGGAATTGAATTATTAAAATGAATGGGGGCTCGGAAATTAGCCGGGTAGTTGAATTTTTAAAAAAAATAGCGGAGGGTCAGAAAAAAGAACAGGGTTATTTTTTCACGAATGAATGAGGGAAAATATCGGATGAAGATCGATCTAACCCCGGGTTTGAAACACCACAAACCCGGAAGGTTATTCCGGGGTAAATTTTTTTCTGGATTGTCTCCCCAAACATCACACAAAAAAGTACCCCTTTTCCTTGAAACTGGGCCTGGATCTACGCTCGGGGGGCCCTGCAGACGGTCCCAAACAGGATTTTCCTGCAGTTAAGTCACCCCCGACCACCGCCCTCCCGTCACAAAAGGGGAAAAAGTTTAGAAAAAGAATTAAAAAAATTTTAAAAGCAAGAGAGTCGCTTGGGGGTTAAAAATTATAAATTTGGAAAAGAGTTTTTTTATTTAGTTTTTTTATAAAAAGGGTGTCCCGGAAAAAAGTTAAAATTTGAAATAAACCAAATTTTTTTTTATTAACGGTGGTTTCCCCAGAATAAGAGTTGGAAGGGAAGAGATAGGGTGGAAAGGCCCAGCAGGAACTTATTTCCCAATTTAAATCTCCCGCAGGGCACATTCGGAAAAAAGGGAAAAAAATTTTAAAATAAAATTTTGGCGGGACTTTTGGTTGGCATTGAACAGCCCCCCTGTGTTCAGGAAATCAGTGAAGGTCAGGACCCAAAATAATCAAAACCCCATAAAAAAAAAGCAAAAAAACATTTTACTGTCTTGATCACGGTTACGCGTTGTTTGGCCCTGTTGAGGGGGGGGTTGTGAGGGTTTGAGTTGTTTCCAAGTCCGGGGACATGCGGAATCTCTTGGCCACCCGATGGTTTTTTTTGATTTTTTTGGGGGCCAAAATTTCCTTTAAAAACAGAGGACCTTTTTTTGGGAAGGCAAACAGGCACCCCTCGTTTTGGGATCTGACTTTTTCCCATAATCTTGGTCGTTCGTCGCGGGCCGGGGGGAGACAAGGGGGGTTGTGAAATTGGACGTTGGACTTGGGGGATGGGGGTCGACTGTCATGGGGATCCCACCTTCTTCCGGTTTTGTGGGGAGAGGGTGTTTTGAGGGGAGAAAGAATATTTGAGGGGGTTGGGTGGAAATTTCCGAGACGACATCAGAAAAAAATCTTTGATGGTGGGGTGGCGATCCCGACAGAGCAACCGGTTTGGGTGGGGGTTTGGGTAGGGTTTAAGGGCGGAAAAAAGGGTTTGGGGGGGGAAGGGGTTGGTGGGGGGTGGTGGGGGGGGAAAGGATGGGGGGGGATGACGCAGGGGCAGGACGCCAGGGGCCCCAGACGCCGGAAAACCCGGGTGAAAGGCCCCCCCGCCCGAGCCGCCCCGAGCCAGTCCGCCCCCGGGCGGGGAACCCCTTGGGGTCCCCCGGGAAAGAGGCCCGAGCGCTGGGCCCCCCCCAGCCCCTGAGGCACTTCGTTAAGGGCCCCCCCACACCGGGGCTCCAGCCTTCACAGGGGCGACGGGCCGGGGCCCCCAGAACCCCCGCGGTCCGAACACCCGGGGCCCCCGTCCGCATCCCCACGGGTCCCGCGGACCAGGTTTTTGGGGCTTTTGGGGGGGGTTTGGATCGTTTTTTGTTAGGGGTTTTTGG
Source organism: Zoroaster sp. YZ-2022 (assembly GCA_029582265.1). NCBI lineage: Eukaryota > Metazoa > Echinodermata > Asteroidea > Forcipulatida > Zoroasteridae > Zoroaster > Zoroaster sp. YZ-2022. Next base: position 20,122 of record JAQQFT010000487.1, on the reverse strand, counting down.
ACGAAGGTGGGTGGGGGGTTTAAAAGGGTTTGGGTTTTTTTTGTTTATGGTTCCTGTTTTTGCCGCTAATGGCCCGTACTCCCCAAAAAAGAACCCCGCCCCTCCAGAAACACATAATTTTTCCTAAAACAAAAATTTTTAAAGCTCGGGCGGGTGACGTTGGTTTAAGAAACATCCGCCCCGAACGACATGATATTGGACGATTTTTTCCCTTAAAACCCGGGGTGGCCCCCTGGCACCACTTTGCGAAAGATGACGGGTTGTGTTCGTACCGTTTCGGATTCTGGAAAACATTAAAAAAGCGTGAACCCGGGGGTTTGGGTGGAAAGGGGGTTGAGCTCGATGAAGCTCCATCGTGGGTCAGCCCTTTTTTTGGACAGCCTCGCCCCTCCCTCGGGCTCAGATTGCTGCTATTGGGTTTAAAACCCGGGAAAGCTGATAACCGGCTTTGAAATTTGGTTAACCAGTGTGGATATTGGGTGGAACTGTGTCAGCCTGAACACATTCCTTGTCCTGGGGGTTTGGGGTATTGGAACAATAAAAAAGTTCACCCCCCTTTCCTTGGCTGATTTTCCCCAAAGGCCTTTCGCCACCTGGCCAAAAGCCCAAAACGACAAAATTTTAAAAAAACCCGAAAAACAAAAAAGTTAAACCTGACTTTTAAATTCGCCCCCGAAGTTGAACAATAAAATGATTAAAATTTAAAATTTTAAAGGGTAATCTCACAAAATCTACTTTTCCTGGAGCTCGATAAAAACGTCCCGGAGAGAGTGGGGGAGAGAGAGAAGACTTTTTTTTCAATAAAACTTTACAAAAAAATTTAACAAGAATAAAAAAAATGTTTAACCAAAAAAATATTAACAATTTCTGTAATAATAATTAAATTCTTACATTGTTTAAAAAGGTTAAGAAAAAATAAAAGAGAAACAATAAAAATGCAAAATCCGGGGAAAAATCGAAATAAACAAAAAAAGTGGAAGAAAAGGAAAAGGAAATTCTAGAGGAGACTAAAAAACCCTTGCCAGACTCCCAGGATCCCCCTTTTTGGGCCACTATTTCTTGGGGGGGTCAAAAACCCCTCCCGGGGGCTCCCCAAAAAAAGGAAAGAGGACCTCCTCATAAAAGGTGGGAGACCCTTTTTTGGAGGTTGGAGCAGCTGTTCCCAAAAAGGGTCGAAAAAAGGGGAAAAAGGGGGACCGGAGGGGTCAGGCAGAGAAAAAGGAAAAACAAAATATTCCCAAAGGGGAAAATTCAAAAAAATCCCGTTTACAAACAAAAAAACCAAACTACGAAAATGACTTTATAATTAAACTATGAACTATAATTTAACATGACATTTATAAAAAGATTTGAAAAGGCAGATTCTGTTTAAAAATCTGGTGAAATAATGGATCAAAATTATGGAGATGAAATGGGTTTTCGTTAAAAGAACGCTGGTATATTAAACCAAAAATGGTTCAAGTAAAATGTACATTGATCAAGATATAAAATTACAAATGGTTGAGTAAAAATTACAGTGATGAGAATGTTACAAGAAAAAATGCAAGATATAGTGAATTTTGAATAAAATCAAGTATGAGGTTTTGTTTAAAATGATGGAGATATAAAATGTTTGATTTGAAATAAGTTGACACCACTGGTGTTATTTTAACATCACAGTTTTACACTGAACGATTTATTGAGAGAGAGAGAGAGAGACTTTTTGACTTTTCAAATGGATACTTTATTCATCAATTAAAATTATTACAATTCCATTTGATAAATAAATATATATGTACAAAAGCAGTCATAACTGCCATGGAATCAGTAAATAAACAATTCAATACAATAACAGTGGTATTACCTTTAGAAGGAAATGTAATTACAATAGAACATTAATTAAACAGTTGTATAAACACAAAGCAGAAAAAATTCTCAGGATATTTAGAAAAGGTGGTGTTTCCTTTGAGGAAAAAAAACTAGTAATAAAACGTTAATTTAACAAATATAGACATTAAACAAAACATTATACACAAGTTGTACAAAGAGTTAATGAAGCTTATTTTGAAAAGTTAATAATCAAAAAGCAAAGAATGTATTTGCAAACATTAATACAAAATTTGTTTTGATAAGAAACAGAAACGAGGCGGTTAGAAAAGCCATGTGAACTCCCATTAACGACGGTGAAAGAGCATTGTTTATAGACCATTTGTTGTTGAAGGTAACAGTATTATGAGAAGATTTATAGAAATTGTATTCAAGAAGGATTCTGTATTGTGGTTGAAAACGCCAGATTATTAAAGGATCGGTGTAACGAGAGGTGCGATAAAGGGTATATATACATACTTGCAGCTGACGATGAGGAAATTGCCAGTCTCACACTCCCTACTGCGGCGCCTAGCGTGTGGAATTAGTGCCCAATAGATGTTGAAGTTTAGCTGAAGATCAGGAAGCAGGAGACAGATGAGGCGATGAAGTAGGTTGGGGGTTGGTTGAATAGAAGGACAGGTGATGAACATGTGCTAGATCGTGCCCTCTCACCGAAACCATCCACAAAAAGAAGAGATGTCGGGGTTGGGGTGTTGAAGAACTGGGGAGAAGGAATGACGTTGTGTAGAAGTTTAAATTGCATGTCCCCTGTTTTTTCTTTGTGGAAGTTCATAGATTTGTTTCCATTGTATTTCATTTTCTTTGTCGAGAAACCTTGCAGGTGCAGAAAGTGATGGTGTATTCTGGCAGATGGTTCACAGTGGAGTTGATGATAGCGTAGATTGGTTTGGATGGTGCGGAGGTCCTTTGATGTTAGACGAAATCTTGATGTTTAGGGCAGATCTGGCTGGTGACAGATGCGAATAAGAAGAGCTGGGCGTGAAGAAAACCTTGGAGTTAAAGAACGAAGGAAACATGCGGACGAGAACAGAGTGCAGACGTTGAAGATCGGAGTTAGAAGACGACGGAGAGTGGGCGTGCTGGGTATTACTTGTGAAAGGTCGTTGACCGCGATCCATTCTCCGGTGGTGGGTTGATGACGTGGCGCACTAATTTTATTCCAACGCCAGGAGCCGAGCAGAGAACGGCACGACCTCAGCAAACGCCTCATCGTCAGCTGCAAGACTAAGAATAGAACTGTTAATGGGAGGTTGAACAAGGGCTAAGACAGTCGTGTTTTGAAGTTGAGCTCCGGTAGCCATCAAGCGCATTATTTCAGTATAATATTCAGGGAGAGAGAAAACAATTTGGATTTAGTTTGGTAAAGAAAAGATGATAGTCAAGATTAACTGTTGATAATTATGGAGATAGTGTTTGAAAAAAAGAAGGCAGGATGCGAGGAATTTTGTAAGAAGCGTTGGTTGGGTAAAACGAAAAGTGAATACGCGTGCTTGGGCAGGCAAGGCCGAGTCCCCTCTGTCAGTTTTTGAAAGAGAATTTCTTTAAGGTGGTGTTTTTTGTGGGCCAGACGAAATCGATGAGCATTTCCTGGAGTTCACTAAGTACAGAAGGAGGAGGTCAATTGTGCCAAGCAGTGGAAAATTGGAGCAGCTGATTGGCCAAGTATGCGACCTTTAAAGGAGAGAGCTAGAGAGAGAGTTTTCCAAGAGTTTAAGGTTTTAGAGAGTTTTCTTTACATTTGGTCCAGTTTTGTTTTCATATGTGAATGTATTTCCCAAGTGAACTCCAAGAAATGGTAGCCTCGCTGTTCCATTGGAAACCGAGGGGCCTGTCATTTCGTCCGACCCCGATCCAACCCTAACCCTGGGACTTTTATAGTTAAGACGAGCAGCAGGCGCGACTGAAAGGCTATACGCCTTTCGATCGCGCTGAAACCCACATCGGGGGCGACAAAACTGTTATATCGTCCGCGTACGCCGACACGCAACAGAAAGTATCCGTTTCGGGAGCAAGAAACTATTTTATTTAATTTAGAACGTAAATTATTGAGGAAAGGTTCAATTATGATAGAATAAAGCAGTCCGGAGCGGGCATCTGACAATTCCTCTCGAAGGGAAGGGAGCAGTCAGGAACCTAGACTTTAATGGGCTCTCGGAACCGCTGTATAGTAGAAAAATATGCGCGAAAACGCTCCCCAAAGCCCATGGCCTCATTGTTCCGAAAAGGTAGTCGGGTCAACGTTGTCGAAGCTTTTCTTGGTCTAAGTTGACCACAGCTAAAGGAGAATTATTGAAATTAGAGATGGAAATAATGTCACGAATGAGAGAAATGTTATCGAAAATGGATCTTTCCGGAACACAGTAAGTTTGATCTTGTTTAATGATGCCGTGAACACACTGCTTCAATCTGCTGGCGAGCAGCGGCGTAGATTTTGTAGTCGGAGTTGAGAAGCGAGACCGGACGCCAGTTTGCAATATGGACAGATCTCCTTTTTCGGGATAAGAGGATGACAGCACGGGAGAAAGAGCGAGGAAGAGAACCGGAAATTAAAGAAGAATTTAAAACATCGAGATAGTCATGTTTTAGAATGGGCCAGAAAACTTGGAAAAATTCAGAGGTGAGTCCGTCTAGACCGGGGTTTTGTTTTGCCAAGCTGCTCGACGGCGAGATCTAGTTCTCAAGAAAGAAGGACAATCGAGGTCCTCCGCCTCTTGAGTTTCAAGTCTATCGAGGCCCTCAGTGATTTCATTAAATGCGCTCTCGTCAGTCGGGACATGCGCATAAAGTTTTTATAAAAGTTTTGTATGTGTTTTAATTTCGGTGGGGTTTTCTGTAATTTGGCCGATTCGAGACGTATATGTGAAAAGGATTTAGAAATAGAGTGCGATTTTTCGAGATTGAAGAAATAAGAAGAGCACGTATCTACTTCATTGAGGTGTTGAAAACGCGATCTGACGAGACGCCCTGAGCCGATTTTTTAAAAGCAAGTTAAGTTCATTTCTTTGTCTTTGAGGACCTCTCAGCTTGAGGCGTGAGGTCTGGCGGACTGTAAATCGTCAATAAATAAGTTCAATTTGTGAAGAGTTTCCGTTTTTCTTGGGCAATTTTGCGGCTATAAAATTGTAAATGGATTTGATGTGGGATTTACCAAAATCACCACGAATTTAGAGAAGGAAAAGAGTTTTGGGTTTGCTAATTAGACCAGAAGGAACGAATAATTTCTAAGTATTTTGTCAGAAAGGAGTGTATTATTAGTGCCAGTGGCGCGCCTTTCTGTTGAGCGGAGGGAGTTTGATAGAGAGAAACGGCAGAATGATCGGAGGGAACAGTGTAATTTTACAGTGTGTGATAGAAGGAAGAAAATCGCAGTGAGGTAAAACGATCGAGTCTAGCTTTAGATGAGCCAGACCAGAAGAAGGATTGTTTCGATGCCAAGTAAATTTTTGTTCAGTGGGTTGAGTCGCGCCAGACATCACGCAAGGACAGTGCGTTCACTGCATCTTTGAGGGCCGGAAATTTTGTTTCACGCTCGATCGGCGCACGCAGACGATCTAGAAGGGGTTATCCGTACAGTTGAAGTCGCCTCGATGACGATGACACCGTCACTGTCACGCTGATCGCAATGATCGCGAAAAGAAGTAATTGATTTTAGGGCAGTTTATCATCTTGGGGAATTAAAAATTATAGAGGTGAAAAAGTGTTATTATGGAAGATTTTGTATACAGGATGTGACCATCAGAAATAATTTGAGAAAGTAAAATGTCAATTGTTTTTTTTTTATAAGGGTAGTGATTCCAGATCCAGTATTGGGGCTTGGGGCGCAGATGGGGTGTAGAGCTATATGTTCCAACAGGGACTATTTTCGGTTAAATTTTATGTTTCTTGGAAGAAAAAAAATATCAGACAATTGTAAATCAGAAATGTAAATGAATCGAGGCATTTTTATAGCAGAACTGCAGCCTCAGTGTTTAGGGAGAGGAGTGACAATGTCATCGCAAGAAAGGAAGGAAAGCAAAGAACCATTGAGAAAGTTTAAATAAAATAGTTAATTGTCTAAAGTTCTTACGAGTTTCGTGATTTCTGCTGAAACCTTTTAGTGAGGTTGGGGTGGTTCGTAGTTGTTTGAGTTGTTTGACAAGGCTAGGGATATTGGAGGGAACGTTTTGCTATTATGGGGGGTTTTTTTGGTTTTAGACAGACGGAAACGCTGCAGTTCGCGCAGGGAGAGTGCCGTGGAGCGAGTGAGCCCTCGAGGGAGGTCGTCGCCCTGAGAGTCTTCCACATGTCTGTGCCCAGTGTCCTGGTCAGTAGCCTGGAAAGGTGTGGAGGGCGGAGGATATATGTCTTGGTGTTGGGGTGGAGGTCGTGGGTTTGGAAGGTGTAGGGTAGACTTTAAGGAGTGGATGGGGTGAATGTTTTGGTTGTGGGGTGTCGAGGATGGAGGTGGGAGTCGAGGATGGAGGTGGGGTGTGGTGCGGGGGTAGGGGGTTTCGGGTGGGGTTGGGGGGTAGGGGTGGCGGGATTTGGGCAGGGGTGGTGAGGATTCGGGAAGGTGGCGGGTTACGGTCAGGGAAGCGGAGGTACGGCAGGGAGGCGGGGTTTCGGCAGGAGTAGGGGTTTGGGGTCGGTGGTTTGGGGTCAGTGGGTTTGGGGTCGGTGGGTTTGGGGTAATCTGTCATTGGGATCCGGGGGTGCAAAGGGCTGAGCCCCCTAAAATCGTTTAAAAAAAATTTTAAAAAGGAAAAAAAAAGAGAGAGGGAGGAGGAGGAACGCACCCCTTTCCCCAAGGCTTTTGTTTTCTCCCTTTGATTATTTCATTGTAATTTGTGTAGTACTGAAAAATAATTTTTTTTGATTCTGACCCCCCTAAAAATGTAATGACAATACTGACAAATTAAGATATTATATAATTTGTGATCTCATATTAAAACCCCGAACACAATGTTGATAATTTTTGCCAAATCAAAGTTATGATTATACACAAACGACACTTCCGGTGTCCTAATACATATAGATCACTTATCTTCGAAACGTGTTTCATTTCATTTCTTTTGGGTTTTTCCCCGTGGGATTGGTGCCCTTTGGGTTCTGCTTGGCCTGCCGTGCGGTTTCAGCATCGCTTGAACAATTTCCTGTCCGATAAATTTTGTAAACTTGTTGACTAGATAAACCCAAAAGTTTGTAATTTTGTTTCAATTTTGGGTTTTTAAATTTTCGTTGATATGCAAATAGCATTTTCTTCTGTATGCTGCTTTTTTTGCCTCTGATGATGTGCGCTGATTTTTTAAAAAACTTTTTTTCCAAAATCGCGTAGGAGCTTCAAAATTTCGTGTAATTTTATTATTTATCATGTATCCCAGTCAATGGACTGGTCGTCTGGGATTCGGTTGCGAGATTTTCGGGTCTGGGTCCACGGTGTCGTCTGTTGGTGATGTGTCATCGCCTTTTTGGGGACGTGTTGACCGATTGAGCTTAATTTTTCTGTCATTATTTGGGAAAAGCTGTAAAGCACACAAAGACGGAATAATTAAAAATGCATCACTATTCAGTATTTTAAGTATGATTCCCGTCATAACTTTCCTTAGTTCATTTAAGAAATTTTTAATTTGACCATTCTACGTAATCTAAAAATAACCTTATGCTCATATCCATCAAGCGAAAACTTTAACTCCCATAACAAACATTTAAAATATTGTTAAAAAAACGTGCACACTATCTATAAATGCATAGCCTATACAACATAATTCAAGCCACTTATAAGGTATTTAGTCCACAATAAATAAAAAACAATCAATCAACCAATCAAAAAAATAGGTTCATTAATATAAGTAATTTGATCGGCATTAATATATAATTTGACTTTTTCAACTCTGTTTACAATCTACTGCAGGATGTTCAGTCTAAAGGCACACGAAGGTGAGTTTGTGTAGGTGCTATTGACATTGCACATGTAGAACGCTCTCATTGCATCGCACTGCACTTTGATTAAACCCTCATATGTCACAAGTTATGTTGTGTTTGGCTCAGATGTTTCCGTGGTAGCTCGATGCATTTGGGGGAAAACGTGTGTAGGGAAATGGTAGGGTGGCACACGAGCAAACGAAAATGAACCCTTCAGGTATACAAGGTGCCCCGTCTTCGTCGTCTAGTCACCAGAAATATATTTCTGAAATGAAATTCAAACAATGAACAAAAACGCTGTTGAACGCAGTGAATGGAAACTACTCACAGTTTGTCGACATGGCTCAATTTCCCTATCATGTTTGCAAAACGTCATAATCTCGCAATATCCCGTCTGTTGTTCATGCCAATATGGCGGCGGCGGGCGTGACACACAAGTAGGTATATGATAATTTTTGGACAATGAAAACACACCATGCAGGTGAAACAAGCACAATTTAGATAGATAAACCAACGTACATAGGTGATCCATGCACTGAACATGTCCTGTCTTTAATTATATAATGTACATGCAGACTACAGCTGATTTTATCTTGAAAACAAATTAATTTCAAAACGCTCAATTAATGATACGCTTTTACCGACAAAAACTGCTTAAATTAATTATGTCTTTTTTTTTAAAAACAATTCCATCGTTTTATGAAACTATGCTTTTCATAATTATGATATTTCATTTGGTGAAGAAAAAAAAATTAAAAATGCAGATCTATATTCAAGAAGTATATGGTAAATCTTTAAGATAACAATATTAATTTACCAACTGTAACTAGAAAATTACACTGGCCTCCAATTGATCTTCAAAGGAAGGAGGATCTTTCTCATTAAGATGTCGACTAGTCTTGATCCATGACCCTGACATTGTTCATATCCTGGAAATAAAAGAAAACAAGATTAAACCGGGATGTTGTTTAGATGCACAAGACCCAATGACAATACTCAAGGAATAACCACTCATGTTTTGAGATGGCTTTTACAATCTACTTATTATTGAACATCGAATGCAAATAAAATAACACGGATTCTCTTTAAAAGCTAATCTAAATAATAATTGTGTTTATTTTACAGAGTGCACAATTTATGATTTTTTTTGTTTTAATTTAAATTTGTTTTAAACATAACTTACCAGCGAGAGGTTGGCCTTGTTTCAGCATCCGTAGTGTAGTCGTTACATGACGTGAACAAATTCACCGTGTGACTAGGGCGACCGAGGGGAAAACAAATTGTGTCCCCGACATTGTAGAATGTTTTACGCAGCCAGCATACACAGTGTGCCAGCCCCATTGAGAGAGAACGCCCTTGACAAAAGCAAACCATCTGTAATGTATAATTAAAGCAAATTTAATTGTAATTTAAAAATCACAATTTTTGTTAGTCTTTATAATGTTGAAATTTGGGTTTGGGATTTTTTTATATTCGCTTGTTTACAGGAATGTTAATTCTTATTTGACACAAAAAAAGTAGCATTTGTTGGTGCTGTCCTTTGAGGACAGTTTGGCACTCACTTTGCATTCCATAAATTGATTTAAGAATGACAGATTACAGGGAGGGCAATCCGGGTGGACCGATTCTCCAATATTATGGTGGAGGGATCTAATGGCATTGGAAGCGATTCCCTGATTCCAGACTATAATAATGTCCCCACCAACAATTGTCATCCCTATAAAAACATTATTCCAATTATCATTTGGATATTTTGTAAAATACGGAATCTTTGAAAAGTTGTGGCAGAATTTTTTAGTAGGTTAGCAACAAAAAGAGTTTAAAGAAAATTCCGGCAGGAAAATTTCCAAAAATTCCGTAAATTACAGAATCAATCTTACGGAAACCATTTAAAATACGGAAAATGGTAAATCAGTTCCTAAATTTACGGAGCTGTTAAAAGAGCTGATTTTCCCGTAAAATAACGGTAAATTTTTACATTCAAGCCCACATAAAATTATTACTAATAATTATAGCTTATTTGTTTGACAGACACCTTAGTAATATTGTGCGTTTTCAAAACAGGATGAAACAAACTGAAAAATTTTCCCGTAAACAATTTTTAAAAATTTTTGGGGGAGATGGCGGATGGGTGGGTCAGGGTCAAGTCAGATACCCCCAACGCATCCCCAAGAAATTGCGCTGGTGATAGATGATATAATAGTGATCATGTTAGTGTACGATAATATTTGTTCATGAAATATTTACACAAATAATATAATTATATTCTTCACCCGATTGATATATAATAAGTCCAGTCCAATTTTTTGGGATCCCCACTAATTATAAAGGTCTTTCTGATATTAAAGGTTCTCACCTGCATAACTTATGGACCAGCTGGTACGATGGTTTTTTGCACATTAAGTTGGCATGACGTCAGCATCTGGAACGTCAAGACTCGACTTATTAGCGCAGTACTATTAAGGCATTAAAAAGTCCCAGTAGCTGTCTTCGAGAATCCACGAATTTTCTCTGTTGATAGTAGTGACGTCATCACTCACAGCAAACGAGTTGATTGGGGTTTTCAACCCAAGACAGCTGATCAGCTCACCGTCCAGTTAAAGTCGTATTTGTTGCAATCGGTTGATCCTTGTAGTGAAACCTATTTTCAAAATAATTAAAAACAATAAAAAACAGATGAAGTCGTAGTTGAAGTCAAAACAATAGAAAATAAAACACGTATACATAGCATTTTTGTTTTCTAGAAAAAAAAAAATAACATAGTAACCTTTAGTGAAATTTTTTGGGTAATGTTTATAAAAAGGTAAACCAAGTGCTGTTGATTTTTATGTCGTTTAGCCATAGAACAATAAACAGATGACATCAAAATTTTTGGGAAATTTGTACTTTGGACATAAATAGCACTACCAAATTTGAAACGTTGACGTCCCTGGTACGGGTCTCAAATGTAAATAGTACTTTAAAAGAAATTCCCAATTCAATTGATATGATATTGTTTATTTTTAAGTTTTTTTCTCACCTCATCCACCCTCCATCATTCGTTTCCCTGATCAATCTAGGAAAAGACATTTTCTTGAAGAATTCTCATATTCAAAGTAAAGTGTGAGACGATGACGTTGTACGGGAACAAATACTGAAAATCAACAGACATACAGTAAGATATACCGACATCCAGATGTACATACAGATACATGCAAATAGAAAACAGATAAAAGAAATAGGAAATTAAATTGAGAAGTGATGAAAATCATCATGGTCACCTTAAGTCAATGGCACGACTTTGTTATAATAGTTCCTATAAGTAAACAATAAATTAAAACATGTACAATTGAAATTTTCGATGTAAAATAGAGTCATTGTTTGTCACATTTTCTTTTGTGACTGTAGAGCCCAAACTTGCCATTTGGTACAATTGAAAGTTGGAGCATCAGGTGGTATCTGCTGATTCATTCTACATTTTCTTTAAAATCTCTTATTTTCAGATTTGACTGCTTCCTTTACAATATAATCTTTCAACCTTTGCATATAGTTTCTTCCACTTAAGTCTTCTTTGGCTATTTCCTCCCAAACATTCTCGGGAATTCCAATTTTTTGAGGTCTCTTTATAACATCTTTATATCTTAGCTTTGGTCTTCCTCTTGTTTTTTCCTTGGCTAGCTCACTATCAATACCTTTGAATTATTCCATCCACATGTGAATTACAGGGCCCAATCCACCTTAACCTTCTTTGTTTAGCATGACAGAATTGTGTTTAGCCACTTCTAAATGCTTCTAAGTTGGTGATTTTATCTTTGCCATGGGGATACAAAGGATGCCTTAGATTTCTATATAAAAGGTGAAAAACCCCCGGGAAGTCTGTTCGTCTCGAAACATTCAGTGTATACGCCCAACTTGTTTCAATGAGGATTTAAATGAAACGTCATTTATGGAGAAATGTTCTGTAAACAACGCAGATCTTGCTGTTGGCAGTTACAACTCCATTCTGACAGTGCTCTAAATAAGCATGCTCCTGTTCAACAACGTTCAGTGATTATTCGACCATATACTCAATGGTACACCAAGGAAATAACAAAGACAAACTTCTATGAAGGCAGTTCGAAAGAAATGGGGATCATCAAAACTTGAAATACATCGACAGCTGTACCGCCACCCAAACTCAGCGAAATCAAATGATATCTGCAGGGGTATAACTTGAAACGGATTGAGGACTGTTCAGGTGACACAAAACGACTGTTCAGAGTTGTAGGTGATCTTTGAACGAAAGCACCCTCCCTCTTCCAACACATGTCTCCGCTGAAGATCTACACAATTCAGCAACTTTTCACCGATAAAATAGCATCTTCGTGACAGTCTACAGTCATCGATCAGCCATCTTCCTCGTCAAACGGTTACAGTCTTAGATCTCTTACTCCTGCTTCTGTAGAAAAGTTCAACATCATTGCAAAGTCACCAGCAAAGTCATGGGAAATTTGGGTCCGATTCCTTCCCCGTCTCGTAAGAAATGTATAACTGCAAATTTCTCCAGTCATCACGAGATCATCAATTTAGCCTAGATGCTGAGTCGTCCCTAATTCTAAGACAGCGATTGTACGACCAACATTAAGAAATCTTGAATAGACACAGATTTTCCCTTTCAGAGTTACCGTCCAATATCCAACCTACCATATTTTCCAAAGTATTGGAACGTGTGGCATTTTCTCGTCTTCAGATCATCTGCATGAACACTCCCTTTTAGACGATCATCAGTCGCATACCGCTCATATCACAGCGTGAAACATTCTCAAATTTAACTGATGATGTTCTTCAACAAAAGGATAGTGGAAACATCACAGCCTTGTTCTATGAAAGTCCTCAGCATTTGACACTGTGGACCATCGTATTTTTGATTGATCGTTTATGCTCATTGGGAGTCAGTGGAACAGCTTTGCAGTGGTTCGTGTCTTATCTGTCAAATCGCTCTCAGTGTGTGGCATTGGCAATGCAAAGTCCAGCCATCTTTTTTACGGTGTTCCTAAGGTTCTGTTGGTGGCCCCCCTTTTTTCGCTGTACCTTCAGCCTGGGCAACCTCAAAATGCGCACAATATCAAATACCACTGTTATGCTGATGACATACAATTGTATGTTTCTTCTCACCATCCTGTACTGCAATGTCATCTCGAAAAAAAACTAGAGGGCCCGCATCAAAGACAAACAAGTTCCCGTTATTATTATTATTATTATTATTATTATTGTTTTGTTGTTGTTGTTGTTGTTGTTGTTGTTGTGTATGAAACCATACTAATTTACTGCAAACAACCATTAAGTCACTATTTAGGAAAAGGCCTAAAGCATTACATTTGACCTTTTACCGAATAATGACCTGTTTATGACCCCCATGGTTTCTAAATCACTCAAATGTTCTTCAGCAATGCTGCTTTTCATGAAATAAGCCAAAATCAAGCAGCTACCTTAATACAGGCTAAATACTAATCATGTTGTCAAAAATTTACAATTTTTTACCTTGACAAATTTCCATGTTATGACCCCTGTGATTTTCAATGGTTTTATATTTTCTTCAGCAGTGATGCTTTGCATAAAATCACCCCTCACTTGCCTTTCAAGGGTCATTATTTCAACTTACAGCTTATTTGGTAAAATAACCTTATTCCCCATTATTAAGATGTCACGTGACTTCAGGCTCTTGAGGTAAACTGATATCGATTTTTTCATCCACGATATATCGCAAACATAATGCGATTTTCGATAATATTGCGATTATTATTCCATTTATGCATGATTGCTTTAGAGCCGATAACCATATATAGGCAAATAGAGGAATAAATTCAAAGAAGAAGCTAACAGAAACGAACACAGAAAGACATCCTTACTAATATATAATACAGCTGACAGGGAAAATGAATGTAACTAACCCCAAGAATAATCACACCCCGTCCTGTGAACTATTCATAAACTCCAGCAAAATGACTAATTTATATGTTCAAATTTATTTAATTAAACCAAGCACCGTAAGCAAAAAGTTGGGGTCTCCTATTTAAATAGTTCAAATCATTGTGCATAACCAATTCTCGACCAAATCGGTGAGAAGTATAAAAAACTTAAGACCACATATCGGACGGGTAAAGGCGCCTTTTCGCTCGTTCCTCAGTCTTTTGCTCGTTCCTCTGTCTTTTGGGCGGGGCGTACTGGTTGCGCGGGGCATTAACCAAAAGGGGGACTAATCACACTATTGTAAGTTTTTTCATGAGAAATGATTAAATTAAGGCATAGGCCTTACACACATCTATCGGTCCAGTAGAGACGTTGCTGCATTGAGATGGAGGGGTAATCTTTTAGATACCACCCACGAGACGTCCCGCCTCAATGTACATGCGACATGACGATAACACTGTGGATTGATATTCATATTAATCCACGGATTTTTTGTTCATAATTTTTAAACAAGGGTGGACGTATCTTTCTTGTTGCCCTCAGAATCCATCGTTTGATGTTTCCTGATGGACAGCGACCTCTAAAATTGACCTCGAACAGTTGTATATTGTTGTCAAAGGTGGAGGTTAGCGGGATGATCCCAAATTTAAATGCCTGGTGAAACTATTTGTTAATTTGACCAGAGGCTAACAATTATCTTTTTGAGAAATAATTTCTAGGTGATGATACGTGTACAAACTTGACACAAAATAAGTTTTAGATAATAGTTTGTTAATTTGATATTCTGGTATCCTCACAAATTCTCCGTGGTTTTAAGGGTCATTTCCATACTTTGGAATATCTTGCCAGATACAAGAGAATAAAGGTGTGTGGAAAATCTAGATCCGATTCTCTGGCCAGACACAATCTCCCCACATTAATCTATGTTGATTTTCACAAAATACAATTGTTTTTCTATGATGTCCCCTCCCCTTTCTCAAGATCATACAACGATGACGATGTCTATAGAGCAGACTAGTCGAATCGCAAAAGGATCTTTTGATTCACATCAGAACCACAGCTAACTTAGCAATAGTTGGACTTAAACCACACCCACATGGTATTCCGCAAACCGAAGGATAACTAGAGCTATTGTCAGACAAAGCAAAATCACGGAGGAGCAGTCATCACATTCATTTCTTTACGAAGGGAATGATTATATTTCATGATAAGGGAATGTACATTAGGTTGTGTTGGTAACGTCGTTCATTTAAACCCATTAGTTTTCAAAAAATATGTAATAAAACTATCCTGTGAAAAAGTCATCACAATAGGTGTTCACGTTTTTAGAGAAAAAACTAGGAAAAATGGTATATGTTTTTATTTTGGTTTTTATTTTTAGACATAACAATTTCTGTTTTCTGAGATGAAAGTACCTGAGAGAAATAATACCATTTGATGATTTATACGTGCCCACTTTACACCAGGTAAGTTTTGGATAATAATTCGTTAATTTAATAATCTAGTTATTACCTAAATCTAAATGTTCTACCTTCTTAAATAGGCATATTTTCCCCAAATTATCACCGGAAAATTAAATATTTGCAGAATTACGACCATTGTTATAATATTGAAACTATTCAAGAAAGAAATAATCAGAAGGTGTTTAGATGTTGTACTTAAAAAATATATAGCTAGTAATTCCTATTAAGTTTAACAAAATCGACCTTTGGTCTCAGCTAGAGCGACCCTGAGTTTTAGCCTGTCGTTGCCGTTAGACCAAAAGAGTGGGTTTTCCCTTATCTAGCGTAGTGGGCGAACCGGTGGTGACGGAGTCGGTTGATAGTCGTAAACGGCAGTGATATCACCGCCCGCATCGTACCCTGTTTTGAATATAAAACAAGTATTGGTTTCATCAGTGTATACACTGCATCCGATGTCACACAAAAATGTACCACATAACCTTTTAGGTCAAAAATTTCCGTAGTGACAATTTCAGGTTACAAGTTTTGATTTGAAATTTTAAACCCTAAACATTGTGAGAAAGCACATTGCAAAATTTTTGAAAATTTCAGCATTGGTATTTTGTAACATTTGGTAATTTTATTTACAATTTAAATGACAGCGATGTTTGGGCACGGAAACAAATTGATATGGCTCGGGCTGAAAATCCCATTTTCCCGTTTTTATTTTATTGTTGATGAGCCACTACATTCGAAATGTTATTTGAACTATAACCAGTGTGAAAACACTGTGGAAACTATGATGGCGTGCATATTGTTGCATCTGGATCCACCGTGAAATTATGATAAATTAGAAATCTGTCATTCTTTTGGGTTACCTTGAATGGTTCCGTCCCATGGAATAGAGACCCCGTTTTCACCCTCTCCAGCAAATAACACTTATTTGATGGACACTGCAAAACGGTGGGTGATATCTGGGAAATAACAGATACTACAATAAATAAGGAAAAAAATAAAGGGGTGTCATGGCGAACGGTTTAGTGCACTGGACTTTTGTTCTGATGGTTGAGTCATGGGGACGTGGTTTGAATCTTCGAAACGACCATGGTACCTGTGTACTTGAGCAAGACATTTCACTCTAGTTCCTCTAGCTTCACCCAGGAGTATAAGTGGGTAAATATGGTTATAATGTTTGATTAGCCCTGTGTGTAAGAACTTGTGGAATCGCTAAATAAGGGTTAATTAAAGGAACGTGGTTCGAATCTTGACACTGTATATTGAAGCTTTCCTCTAAACTAACACTATATCTACAGAATAAAGAATAGAAATTAGCTGTTGCAAACTGCTTACCAACCAAAATGACATGTATAAAAAGCAAAATTTAAAGGTTATTGGCCTTTTCTGAGGTAAAGAGACAAATCAAAAATACATTCATAGATGGACACAAGAGTAAGTACAAGTTTGTCGGTGTAAAATGAATACAGAAGAAAAAAATGGGAAAGCAGAGTGAGGGACTGGTCTGGGACTGGACAAAGAGGGATTACACAATGAATGCAGTATACAGCTACACTCACTGGCCATAAGTATTGCAACATTGAAATTTAACCAAAGTTCAGTTTGGAGAACTGTGTTACAATAATTTTTATTTTATTTACACACTAACAGTACAGTACAGTTTAGGTCCTCATTTTGAAGCTTTAGGCTTCATATGAGTCAGGACTCCTAGGAGCCTGGTGAAACCAGTCTTTGACTGTGTTTCTCTTTAATCTGCTCAATAGAAATATCACCCAGAAGTCTTGAGATACCTATCCAGGATCTCGATAGTATGGGACTCTAGGATTAAAAATAAACTAAGCTTGGTCAAATTTGTATTTTACCACGACAAGTACGAGCTATGTATTTCAGATACTGGGAGTTAATATAATTCCGAAGTGGTTGACTTTTGTTATGCGCTCTAGATCTATATTAGCAAAGTAAAGAGCATGATTAACTTCACCTTCTAAGTGAAGGTTTCCTACGGAAACCATCTTTAATCATTCGCCTTAGGAAACCATACCAACTACTTTCAACCTTTTTATTTCTTTCTCACTAGGCCTCCAGCATTGGGTAGCATATGTCAGTCTAGGACGAACACATGCTTCCAGGATTTTAGTCCGAATGGACATACGTACTTCCTGTCACAAAGAACCCCTTAAGTTCATAAAACTTAGCTGTAGCCTTTGCAATTCTTAGGTCAGTGGAATTTCTACCATCATTGAAGATGGTGTGGCCAAGATAGCAAAATTCAGACACATTTCCAAGTTCAGTACCATCAATGACAATATTTATGTCACTCGTAGATGTATTAAATTGCATCACTTATTTTTTTGAAAGAAATTGTTAATCCAAAACGTTTACAAGTTGTGTTCATTATATTCATAATTCCTTGTGCTTCAGCAATGCTTATACAAAATAAAACCAAATCATCGGCATACAAGAGCCACCTGATTATTTCAATACCATTCATTTTCTTGGTTTTCTTTGTTCCCGGTTAGTGCATTCGCTAGAAATACGGTAATCGAACGAGACACCCCATCCACCTGGATACTTTCTGTCAATAGCCTCTGCACACACTTTCAAGACAAAATCAAAATAGAAGTTAAACAGTGTTGGACTTTCTAGGCCTCCTTGTCGACAACCAGATAAAATATCAAATTTTACTTTAGTCCCAGAAATACATTCAGTTGTACCATCATATAATTTTCTGAGAATGTAGATAAGGAGTTTGGCACCAGTGCGTAGTTCTAAAACCCGAAACAAAAAATCTCTAGGGATATAATCATATGCCGCTGTTAAGTCAACAAAGACCAAAACAAGAGGTCCAGCATGCTTTTGTATAATATTCTTGTGACAAAGATTGCATCCACAGTTGACCGACCTTTTCTAAACCAAACTGAAATTCAGAAATATTCAGCTCATAGGTTTCCTGTAACCTATTTAAAATTATACGAGGAACTATTTTACTAAGATTTGAACCAATAGACAATGCCCGGTAGTTTTCTGCTAGAGACTTCAAACCCTTTTGTAGAGACAAACTACCTTCATAGCAAGCCAAGATTCTTGGACAGCCACTAGAGACCATACAAGAGAAGTCAGCATAGTTAAATACACAAGAAGATTCTTACTAAATGGTACTTCAGCCCTTCACAGTGAAGATTATCTGTACCAGCAGATTGTTTTTCTTAAATGTTTTAACTACTTCAGCAATTTCATCAAGGTTAGGTGGATCTTCATTCACTTCAACCTGTGTATCCAACAAGTAATCATAACTATTTGGATGTTCTAACTCAGGTGGTACGTCAATAACCTTTTCAGAAAAATGCTCTTTGAAATGCTTTATTAACTTTTCATTTGAAATGGTGATTTTTGAGTGGTAGAGTGCATAGATTTGGTTTTAGCAAGTTGAAATTCTTTCTCAACTTGTCTTGCCTCTGCTGCAGTATTTATAGCAACGGCTTTTTCATGAAAATATTGATCTTTTAAAGTTTTTCTCTTCACGAATTTGCTTTTGAAGAGCCCTATTTTTGGTTTTTTATGCAGCTTGCTCATTAGATTTTGTATTTCTTGATCTTGCCAGGGTTCAGAAGATTTATCAGGATGACTTCTTGACAGGGATGACTTCTGAAAGTGCCTGTGTTTTGAAG
Organism: Zoroaster sp. YZ-2022; assembly: GCA_029582265.1. Lineage (NCBI taxonomy): Eukaryota > Metazoa > Echinodermata > Asteroidea > Forcipulatida > Zoroasteridae > Zoroaster > Zoroaster sp. YZ-2022. The sequence goes on along the minus strand of JAQQFT010000487.1, from coordinate 1,299 downwards.
TCAATGTTCTTTTAATGTTCTTGCTCGGAAACAAAGTCCTTCAATACTTTGTCGGTAACCACGTGACCTGATAATTGCGGCCATCCGTCTAGGCAATGTCTCATACAAATTCATGTTGCAATACTTTGGCCAGTGAGTGTACTATGAGCTTTTGGCCGGAAGAAGAGATTATGAGATTAGGAAAAGCAATGAGTCAGACGGGGAGCAAAACAAACAAATAGACTAAAAAGCAAAACAAATGTGAAACAAATTAAAACAAATGTAAAATGTCTGTGGAATAAAAAGAGAAAACAATTAAAATTAGTCATTCCCTTCCTGTATGCCGTGACTATGGGGGTGAACGCCTGATCCACATCTTTTCTCTGCTGAGACGGAACGTTGTATGCATTTACCAAGCACCTCAATGCCCTGCAAATCATGTCAGAAATGGAATGATTAGGTAGACTGAAGAGCTGACCCACAGAAGTGTCAAGCTTATGGGTTTTGACTGTGGATCTGTGACCATGGAACCGTTTCTTAAATGAGTTCTTAGTCTCACCGATATACTGAATACCACATATTCTACAAGATATTGGATAAATTTTGTTTATAGAAGTGGTACATGTAATGTGGTTCCGGATCTAGGTGTTGGGCAACAGTGGAGTGACTTTGAAGGAGTCTGACATGCACACCTAGAAGTGCACCTAAACATTCCCTGATGGATAGGAGAAATGGAACTGTCATTAGTGGGAGGGACCTCAGCTCGGTCCATCAGGCTAGGAGGTCATCTGAAAGCACTCATAGGCTCCTCAGGGATTGCACATTGGAGGCGATCTGATCGAGGTTTGGAGGATGTGGTGGTTTGGCACTAGTAATCTGACGTATGGGGTAGAAAGGATGGTAAGTGACAACAAGAAACCTTCTTATTGGCACAGTCTCGGGTTGTGGGCTTCGCAAAAAGTACTGATAGCCTAGGCATAGACTTGACTTTCTTGATGGCTTGATGAACAGCCTGTGAGACACAAAGCGCTGCTTGAGTACCTGTGAGTCAATAGAGCAAATTCGTCGTAGTCTGAGGCCTGGCTATAGGCTATGCTGGTCTTGCCGGATGATAACTAGTCGAGTGAAGATCTTGGTGTTTATATGTGGGTTTGACAAATAGATCAGTAGTTAGGCCATTTTCCTCATTAGAAATAACGAGATCAAGGAAATGGGTCTCTGTGGTTGAGTACTCTGAAGTGAATTCGATAGTCCTGTGGAATGAATTCATATGGTTAATAAACCTGTTTAGAATCTTTTCATCACTGGTTCAAATGAAGA
>JAQQFT010000486.1:0-25448 GCA_029582265.1 Zoroaster sp. YZ-2022 | reverse complement strand
CGCCAACGGTACCCCAAAACCCCGTCCGGCCTTTGGCCTGGTGGTTATATTCTCCAACATTTTGGGTAAAGCAGGGGCCCTGCCCTGAGTTATTCCAATTGTCCGGAAGGACTTTCACTTTTTTTAAGGTTTATATCTGAGGGAAGGATGTTTTTAAACCCTACTATTGCTGCATTTTAGTGGAGGAGTAAAACCAGTCAACTGCCTGTTTTGACTGTTGACCCCAAAGGGTTTTTTTTGCCCGGTTTTTGTTGCGTGACTACCCTGATAAAAAACCCAGAAAATTTTACCAGTCAAAAGGTATTTTTTTTGACCTGAAAATGTTTTTCTACAGGGGTTTTGACAGTGTTTGACTTTAGTGACAGAAAACATGAAAAAACTTTTCTGATTTTGCCCCTTTGTAGTATGTTAGATGGGGTCCCAAGAAGTTTAAAAAAATGATTTTCAAAATTTTTTAGGAAATTTCAGATGGGGTAATATTTTAGGGTCGGGGGACGCGAAAGTTGAACGCCACAAAAAGATTTAGATTTACCGGGGTTTTATCGGTTTTCCCCCTTATTTTAAAAAAACTTAAAAAAGGGAATAAAAAAAAATGAAAACAAAAAATATTATCTAGTTTAATAATAAAGATACAAAATTTTTATAAAAACATTCCCAGAATTGAAAGAGTTTGGGAGAACAATTATAAATAATTGGCAAACCAAAAAGGGTATTATAAATAGTTATTAAAGGGTCAAAAAATATTTAAACGAAAAAAACAAAACCATTAAAAATTAAAATTTAGCTGAATTTGGGAGAGAGGATAGGTAAAAAATTTTGAGCACCCCCGCACGGCGGGAGCTGGGGGTTTTTGGGGAAAAAAAGACACTGGCTATTAAAAGGTTTCAAACCGAGAAGAAGATTTAAAATTTTAAACCCTTTTGGGGTTTGGGAAAACCCTTTTAATAATGGTTGTTCCGCTGAACCAAAAAGGAAAAATTTTTGGGGAAGGGAAACCAAAAGAAATTTTGTTAGACAAAAATTTTAAAGCTTTTTATGATTTTATATTTTTTAAAATTAATAAAGAAAAATTTAAACCACGATCGATTTTGCCAAACCCAAAGTTTTCAATAATAAAAATTTTTTTATTGAATTTAGATGATATAAAAAAATATAATTGTTTTTTAAAAATAAAAGGCTTTTTTTGGTTTCACAAGGAGGGGAGGAATCGAAGATATGAAATCTCAATCGGATATCAACCCCAAAAAAACGGGAAAAAAACATTTTGCCAAAAAATTTTTCGGGGGGTTTTTTAAAAATTTTTTTGGGTTTGGGTCGACGCCGAAACCCCCGCCCAAAGGGGGTTTTCCCCCCGACCACGCCTGTAGTTTTGGGACGAAATAAGAGAAGTAGGTTCTGGCCGGGGCCCAGGCCGGGGTTGCTTGTTGCGGGACGCAGAGCATCCCCACGAATTTGGGCTGTTGATTTTTGCCAAAATACGGGAAAAAGGGTTTTAAAAAATGTCCCCAGAAAGTGAATTTGCAAGGGAGGAGGAATTTACTGCCCAGAAGATCCAACGAAACAAGAAGGGAAGAACTTAAAAGTTATATGTAGGCCCAAAAAAGGGGGAAAGGGGGGAAAATTCTGGTAACGAGAGGAAGGAAGATCGCAAATAAATTGGTAATTTAAAGTTAGAAAATTTCAAATATTGGAAATTTTATTTATTTAAAAAAACACGCTTTGCTGTATGTTTTATAATGGAATTTTTAAAAGGGAAAAAAATTTTGGAAAACAACAAGAACGGTGGGAAAGACGGTTATGGGATTGATTAAATTTAAAAAGGTAATCCGCTTTTAACTTTAATGTCGATTCAATCAATGGACAATGATAATGTTTTTTTTAGAAAAAATGTTTACAAATTTTTTAATATTGGTATTTAAATTATTGAATTAATTTTATAAATCAGAAAAAATTTTATAATCTTTTTTTTTATTCTTATTCAGGTTTTTAATTTTTTTTTTTGAAATGCCAAGGGGGGGATTTTTTTTGTTGGGAGATCCAATTTTGGGCAAAATGACAGTATGATAGACGAGGCTTCCTTAACGTTTTAACTGAGCATCCGGGGTTCAGTAAAGCCCCACAGATGGTCCGGGCCCCGCCTTTTTAAATACCCCACAGTATGGAAACGCAAAAGATCCCGAAACCGTAAGAAAAAATTCCAAAAGGAAATAAAAAAATTCTATGAAATTTTTAAAAAAATTTTTTTTTTTTGCTAGATAAAGATAAAGAAGGGCCCTTTCCCATTTCCATTTTTAGTTTTCCCTTTTGTATAAGCAAAATAAAAAATAAATGTATCATTAAAAACTAAAAAATCAAAACCACCAAAATCGATTAGAGCAAAACATTTTCAACCCAAATTTTTTTTAAAAACCTTCCTGCCTTCCCAACCCCCTTTTTTGTGAAACTTTTAAAACTTGATTTGTTAATTTTTTTGTTTTACAGGAAGTACAGGCACACAGCCCATGGATGGCAAGATGGGTTGGGGGTTTTGGGAAGGGGGACGTACTTTTTTCCCTTTTTTGGTAAAAATCCGATATCCCCCTGATCAATACAAGGGTTTTCAAGAGATTTAAAAGTATGCAAAAAACCCCACCCTGTAAAGGTTTAAAAATTTTGATTTTTTTTTTGATATTCAATTTCCATAATTAAAAAAAAAACATACCAACAGATCGGGGATAATTCCATATTTTACCTTTTTTTATGGAGTGTTAAAAAAAGCCCATTGAAAAAATCCTTTTAAAAAAGGCCAGTATAAAAAAAATTACTTTTTATTGGATTTAAAAAAATAATGTTAACTGACTACTTTTTTTTTAAAATGAAAAACAAAGGTAGTTTTTTTTCCTTTTTAAGCAATTGAGAATGGGGCAAAAGTAGGTTACTAAAATTTATAGAAGATATCACTGTTTCATACGGACACTTGAGAAAACAATATTTCAATCAATATCCATGAGTTTTGCAGGGGTGACTGGTCGGAATTGTATTTTTTTTTTACTATAAGTTTAGAAAAAGTTTTGGGGGGGTCAACCCCCCCAAAAACCCTGTCTGAACACCTTAATTTACAGTTTGGCTGGCTTCTGAAGACAAACCAGTTATATGTTCATGGACTTATCTAATTTTTCAAAACAATAAATTGCTTCCAGATCCCAGTTTGGTTGCTTTGCCTCATTCCTGGTATGTGTACTTTTAAAACTTAAAAAAAATTTTTGAGCTGGGGCTCTTGATTTAGTTTGGATAGACAATCTCCCCAATATAACAATTAAAACCCCTTTTTTGCCAAATTAGTTTCAGGGTTTAGGTTTGTCCATAACATTTAGGGAGGATTACAGTTTTTTTAAGACGCAGACAACCTGAAATATTTAAATCACTTAAAATGAGCAACACCCCAATTTTTTTTTATGAAGTTAGGGGAAAAAAAGTTTTAAATTTTATTGAAATTTTTTTAAATTTTTGAACCCCGGTTTTTTAAAACTTTGTGTTTTTTTTTATTTTGAGACTTTTATTATTTAACTGTTTTTTTTAATTTTCCAGAAAGTCATGCAGGTGTCCCCCAAAATGGTTCACTGTATTGACTACCAGCTCTTTTTCCTTTTTTTTCCAATAAAATTAAAAATTTTCAAATTATTTAGTAACCTCCAAACCTTTTTTAAGTTATCCAACCATGTATTTTTTTGTATACAGTGTAATTTCAAAATTTATTTAAAAAATCTATACAGGGGATGATCAGCTCATCTTTGATGGATCTTTTTAGCCAGGGTAGGAGGGTTTCCTTTGGCTTTGGAAATTTCCCCCTTTTTCATCAAGTTTCCCGCATAAGCTGTAATTTGAAGGAAACAAAAAGAGAAACAAAAAAGAAGAAACAAAAAAAAAGTTGTACACCCAATTGTTTTATTATTATTTTTCCCCCGTTCGAGTATAAGATAGTACATTACTAACTTTTTCCTTTGGGAATTTTTTTTTTCTTCATTTTTTAGTTTTTTTTTTATTTATTTATTTCAAAAAAATTGGGGTAGGTTGTTTGAGGTTGACATTTTGACAGGGCCATTTAAGGGGGTATTTTTTTTAATGGGAAAGGGGGTTGGGGAAATTTGGGCACAAAAAATTTGTTGTTGGGGGGGGATTTCCACCCGCCCCCGTTTGGTTTTTTTTGTTAAGTTGAATTAAACCTTTGAACTGGCCTTTTATGGCCTTGACGGGCATTCCCCCGGTTTCGCTTACTTTGGGGGACCCCACACCCCCTGTAGTGGCTGCCCTCACTGTTTTCATTAAGCAGAGAGCTAGATGAAGCCTTTTATTGACAAATAAAAAATGATTGATAATCAGATCAAGCATTTCAAACTTTCCCAATATTGGCATTGTTTCAAATCCTATGTTTTTTAGGGGGAAAATTTTAATAGGGGAAAGAGAAACGCTTTACACAAAACGCAATTTAAAAATTAGTTTTTTAAAAAAAGCTTTTTTTTCAAAAAATTTTCCAAAAAAGGATGAACGGGTTAGTTTTACAAGCAGACGATCCTAGTTTAAAAATGTTGTCACATGAGCCGTTGTATCAAGGATCCGGCCCTGTGATTGTTTAATTTGATGTCTTTAAAAATTTTCCTTTTTAAAACATTCCACTTTTAAAAAAATTATCAATTTTAAATGTTTTACCAGCTTTAAAAACTAGGGTTTTAGCTCATTGAGCAGTTGATTGGGGAAAAATTATAATGCAGTGTTCATGTACCGTCACTACTACTAGTACTAGGCCTACGCAGTAGTTGTTGTCCCAAACCCAACATGGCGCGCTGTACAATAAAAACCCGTGTGACTCACCCACCGCTCGCTTTGGCTTTTCGCTGGCAGGACAAACTGGCTTTTATTTTCGTTGGAATCGCAGTTGTCTTTAGCTTGGTTCTTTTGACATCCCAATTCTCCGTGAAGGCTTGTTTCGAGTCATCGGCAGTAAATGATCACTGCAGATCACGGTGGCTGGAGTCGGCTCGTTTATTCGCCAGTCATCAACCGACTTCACGGACAAGATTTTCCGAGTGCTTGCTCTTTGGGAACCTGTGAGCTTTACACCATCGCATGGGTATTGCTACAACCTGCCACGATACATCTTGTCGGCATAATGTATGGGAAATTCAGGGTAATGTATAAGAAATTTGAGAAAATATACTGAAAATAAAGTCGAAGTTAGTTCGTCACGTATCATCAGCTGGCACGAACACGCACAGAACAACAAACGCACACATAAACATCCGGCCGGCTTGGTCATAGAATTCTCACGCGACGTCAGTAATCACGTGATGCATTACATCATTCAATGGCGATTTTCAGAGACAAAAGTGGGGCTCAAGTGAAGAAAACTCTTAAAAATTAACAGAACGAACTACAATTGGGGAAAAGATACACATTGTTTTATTCTATTATACAAACACATTTATTAAGACCAATATTGCCCTTTATTTCAGTGTTCCTTTAAGAGGCGGTTCTTATATCGATCTATGCGACTACATAAAAATAAAAAGCTGCGCATTAAATTACGATAAAACAAAGATGACGATGTATTGTCATGTGGCTTTATGTATGCGCACTTTTCCAGCTTGCAAGTGATCCACAGGAAGAACGAGCAGGCACCGATTGAAGACGGTTTAAATTTTAACTGAATATCAGAGGCTCCTACACCAATTGTGCCAAATAAAAAAAGTAGGAGTAAACAAAACAATATAGCGATAAATGTTTTTGGTTGTGAATAAAAACGATTCTAGTTTACAAACTTAGTGATCAACCCGCTTTTAGACTGATCGTAGAATTATTATTACGGACATTCATAAAGAAGCTAAACTCTCACTACGTTTGATAAAAGATGGAAGAAATTACTTGATTTACTATCAAACGTAGTCACAAAGAACGGAAACATTTTTGTTTGAGATGTTTACAGGTGGGTTTCCAACAGACAGCGTATCTCGAAAATCACGAAGAAATGTGTAAGTGGAATAAATCGACAGACCGAACATCAGACTTAGATGTTTTAGAAAGGGTAAAACACACGGTTAAATTTATAAATTTAATAAAAAGATGAAAGTTCCTTTCATAATATACGCCGACCTTTGAAAGATATTATTAAAATGTTGTAGATGTAACACTAATACTGAAAACTACAAGAACACGCTGCTTATGTTATTCAGATATTAGAGTTCATGGCGCACGGTGAAACTAGCGAACCCATCGCTTACAGAGGAGAAGTACGCGCCAAACACTTTTTAATTGAATTAGAAAGAAGAAGAAAAGCATTAATCTAAATATTTAAAATCCCCAAAAATTAAAACATGACTAAAGAAATGTAGAAGATTACAACCTGCTGCCAGTAGTGTTGGATATGCGAAAAGACATTTTTAGAGACAAGGTAAGTAGATCATTAGGTCAGCGTTAATTACTGGAAAGTATGAGAAGGCGAGCATGAGCAATTATTGTAATTTAAAACTAAGTTTAAAACCAAACAGAACTTTTTATTCCGGTCGATTTCATTAATTTGCGATAGGATACGACTTCATCTCATTATGCAGGTCATGAGTCAAACGAATGGGGAAATCTAACGTGCAGAGGTCTCCAAACAATATCGAAAAATATACATCTTTTCAATAGGGCAACTACGATTTATAGACAGTGCTTCAATTTTTATTGGCGTCTGTCAATGGATAAACTTGTAAAATCAACGATTCTTTTCCGATTACAACTAAACTTCTGAACCCTCCAGAAAAATTTAATCTGTTAAAAGCAAGCGGTATTTATCCTTACGAGTACATGGACTTCTTCGAGCTGCTTCAAAGAGACGCGCTTCCTTTTCAAAGAAAATTTTTACCCGCAGTAGTTTAAACAACTGTAACACATATTACCAAAGAACAATATGAGTACGCTAAAGAATGTATGGCTTTGTACCTTTGATTGTAAACATTTAGGAGACTATCACGATTTATACGTATGCACTGGACATACTTGCTTATTGGCGCAGACGTGATTTGAAAATTCTCGTTAGCGCTACTTGCATGAAACAATCATTTTAGATCCCGCTTAATTATTATACTAGTCCCGGGTTCTGAGTTGGGACGCTTTATTAAAACATCTCAAACAAACTTTAGAATTGCTTCACGGATCGCTGACATGCGGAATTTATTTATTGAGAGAGTACGAAAGCGAGGAACGCGGTATGGTGAGTAAACGATACGCTAAAGCAATAATGTTTACTTGGACGACTATCCGATCACGAAAATATTTCATCGAGTTGGTTACATTACGTATTTAATTACGCGAGTAATTTGAGTATGGCTACGCCGATGAGCCAACCTTTACCGACGGGTAATTTTAAATGGATGACTAGTAAACGAGTAAAACAAACTTCGAGAGCGAGGGATTAAAGCGAAAACAAAGGATGTATTTAGTAGTTGATTTACAATATCCAACTATTTTACACGATTCTCACAACGCATTTCCACTGCGCCAGAGTCTTTAATAGTGCCGAAAGAATGGATGAGCGAATTATCAAAAGAATTTACTAAAAGACAAACCGCTCCAAACGTTGTAAAATTAGTTCCAAATTTATACGATCAAAAAACTACGTGTTTCATTATCGAATTTACGATTGTATTTACAACTAGGACTAAAGCTAACGAAAATTCATCGTGTTTTAGAATTTGACGGCTAACGTTGATGAAATCGACATCGATAAAAAACACTCAACTCAGAAAATCGCGACGAGTGATTTTGAAAAAGATTTATACAAACTCATGAACAATTCAGTTTTTTGAAAAACGATGGAAAATGTAATGAAAACGCGTTAACGAATTTGAAGTGGTTAAACTAAAAGCGGAAAATCAAATTGCTCGCCATCGCTAAACCAAATTTTGCAGAGGCGAGGATTTTCGATAATCCATCTACTGTAGTAGCGATTCACATGCACAAAACAAAACTCGTTATCAACCGCCCAGTTTACGTAGGTAATGAGCGTACTGGATTTATCTAAGCATTTGATGTATGATTTTTATTACAATCAATTAAAGAAGAAATACGACGTAGAGGTGTGAGTTGGTATACGGATACAGACAGCTTGTTGTTGGAAATTAAACCTAGATGTTTTAAAGATATGAAAAAGACAAGCATTTATACAATTTTAGTAATTATAACAACAATATTTTCTATTTTCTGAAGAAAATAAAAAGGTGATCGGTAAAATGAAAGACGAGACCGGGAACTCTAATCTCTGAAGTTGTTTGTTTAAGACCTAAAATGTATTCGGCATACTTTATCTGATTAAAAATAAATAAGAAAAGCTAAAGGCGTTAAAAAACAAGTTTTAGAACAACAAATTAAACACGTAATTGCTATAAAACAAGTTTTATCTCTGAAAAATACTCTACATCATCCCCATGAATTTTATTAGGCACGAAAACATCGATTATATACGTACGCTAATAAATAAAATATCGCTATCACCTTTAGACACAAAAGAGACACATTTTAGAAAACGAATAGATACCACGCCACGGGTCATTACAGTCTTAACGACGCTTTAGCGCTTAACAATTACAATTACGATCGCTTAACCTATTGTGTGAGAGATCACTACAACGTTAAAGCTTAACGCGCAATCATTACAACGTTAAAGCTTAGGTGGGGATTTTCTGTATCTCTAGGAATAATTTGTAATTCTTCCTTTACAAAACTACGACGGGACCCGCCTAAATAATACAAAATGGGTTGATTAGCAGCTTTATCGCTTAGATATTCTATATACCAAGTTATACTCCATATAGGATCTGTGGCGCGCGCCTGTGATCTTTTCAGCTTCACCGGTGCGATAAATATCGGAACCAAACTGTTGTTTGGGATTCTTTTTTCATTCTTTACAACAGCTGGTGAGGCTGGATTTTGCTCGACGTTATCTAATTTAATCGCCTTTAGGTTTCAAATTAATTAGTCGCTGCCTGCTCGTTGTTTAACGCTTTTACTGACTTAGAGGTAATCTTTAACCCATTCTCTGTTTCTCGATCGGTCGCTATTTCTTGCGCGTATTGATGTGAAAATAATCTTTCACCAAAGTTCTATTAAATCGCCCACTATACCCTGAGCTCTATGATTACCAGCTTCACTTTTGTATTACAACATTATGTTTACTCATCAATACGCTGACGCCACTCATGAATTCTTTTCCAGGATCGACTTTTATAATTTTAGGCCAAGACAATAACGAACGCTTATAAATTTTCAAACGCGGTTAACTTATGTGAGCCGCTTTATCGGTTAACGGTTGTGCTTCTTTAAATCTACTGGCTTCATCCACGACGGTTAATGCGCATTTGTATGTCTTTTTATTTATAATATCGAGCGGAAGAAACAGTAAATCCGCTTGATGAACCTCATTCGGGTTTTCCAAACGCATTTATTTGATGAAGTTGGTCTTGGAATATATTTAGGATAGGGCAAATAAATTTGCCTACAGCGCTTGCTTTTTATCCACTGTCGAACTGTTTTACATTTACTTTAGTTTCTTTAGATAATTTATTAATTGTATCTAGATCTTGTAATATCCTCGGACTATAATAAGCGCTTGAAAGTTTTAGCTCATTCATTTTAATGTTGTACAATATTTTTATTCATTAGGATTTTTAGGCATGAGCTAATCTGGTAAAATTCCTTGTTTAACTAACGCCATTTGAGTTCCACCGCCAATGCGACGCCACGGTGAGTTTTAACCCGCCTTATACTAAACTTTCCCAAGTTGGCTGGTTCTACGCTAATACTTTTTACCGATCATGCTGTATAAAACTATAAAACTCCAAAACGACGCTTTTGTAAAGCTTAATCGCCATTGTTTTCGGCCTATTGAAGACATATTTATAACTGTAAATATAATATTTTTTAAAACTTTTATTCCATTTCAAAACAATGAGTTCTCTCGTGGTAGGTGGTGAAACGCTAGCGAAGTTTAACGGGTTCTCTAGCGAGTTTAACGGGTTCGTTTTAAATGTTGGTTCTGAGGTTTGTCTAAACAAGAAATAAGCGATACCTCCAATAGCTAAACCAATAGCTATATAATAGTAGTAACTCGCTCCATTGCTCGTCGAAGTTGTTTTCTTTATAACCCGCTATCGCGAGACGCTTTAACGCTTTTCGAGTGTAACCCTAAGTTCGCCTTTTCAAAATGTAAAGGAACCGAAAACATTAAACAATTCCCTTTTGAAATAACCACAAAGGTGGAAAACTCAAGATTTATATGCACTAAAAGAAACTCTTGATTTATTGTTAAAATAAATCTCTTTGACAAATGTCAAAAATATAAATCACACAATTAATATCAGGATCCTGAAAAGTTAAGTCAAAACAATAGTGAGCCTCAAATAGGCGCCAATACAGAGTATAAAATAAAATCGGCGATTCAAGGCCCCACGGGCGAAGTCCGAAAGTCAGTCGGAGCTCCAGCGACGATATTTCCGTGATCTCTTGTCAAAGAGGGTTGCAAGACATAATAAATGTTATACTTGCAGGATGATGATCTCGTTGACTGGATGAGGTCTTCTGGGTTGTGACCTCGAAAGCGACGCCTAGAGGGCCAGTCTAGGTCTCTTTGCAAATGTTGTTTGGTCCAGTCATCCGAGCCTAAATAGAGAGCCAATACTCATATGAAATTGAAAGCTGCTTGCAGGGAGTGCTTGAAAGATGATGTGCTGACAAGCACTCAAGAAAAGTTGAAGCACCAGAAAATGCTGGCAAGCACTTTAGAAAAGTTGAAGTGGCAGGAAAGTACGACCAGCTCAATCCGGAGGCAAATGGTGGAATGTCTGGCTCTACCCAAAATTTGGGGTCGAACCAGCACCCTGACCATGCCTGAGCGGAGATCAGCCAAAGTCCTCATTGGATAGTTTGAAAAACATCACCATGGCTCTCAAGTTGATTGGTCAGTTTAGTAAGGGGTGACGGGTAGATAAGTTTTATGGCTTCACAGCTTGGGGAAGCTGGGAAAATGTGATCAAGGGTAAGGAAGTAATAGTAGCATTTACAACCTGAAAGCTTTTGTGTGGTCTACAAGGCACACACACCCTAAGTTAAACAGAGCCTACAAGAGGTGTAGCTCAACACCTTCCAGGAAGCTAGAAGATTAAGGGGCATGCTTGAATAGACAGTAGGTGAAGATCAAAGAGCAAGGATTTAGAGACTAGCAGAAAGTACCCTGACCACAGATTACAAAGGGTCTCCATGGGCTTAATAGAAAGCACAGGGAGAGTAAGAAATACATGGAAGTAATAATAAGCAAAAGAAAATCACATATTGTTGATAAAATACACTTTAACCTGGAGACCATATTTTGGTCGGGGTTACACGAGGGTTTAGCGAGTTGTAGTTTTTCTTTTGTTAATTTCGCTAGTCTTTTCCAGCCGCAACTCTGTTTGGGTTTTTGGTTTAGTCGCTGGTTGGGTTACGGTCAGTAACGGTTGACCCACAGACTGTAAGCTTGAGGTTCCGCCGCGCAATCTGCTCGTTGGTTTCATCGCTTTTATTATCTACACAAGATCTCTTTCTTTTCTTTTAAATGTTTTGGCTGCACTAGCTAAGCGCTGAGAGGCGCGATCAACATGCCGCATTTGTATTATATATTTCACACGCCACGGAACTAAGCATGCTAGAAATGAACGGATCTTTTCTAAATCTGAAATTAATTTACCTTCATCATCAATTTGAAATTTATGACCATACAAATCTATACGGTTTAAACTTAATCCTAATACTTTAGCGATAGCTATAATGGCGCCACCTAAAGACTGAGTAATATCGCGACCTCAATTTAGTTTCCAGATATGCGTGTAGCGGCCTCGCTCTTCGGTAGACAAAGTTTCAATATCGCTTAACGCTTAGTTCTTTCCGAAAAACTTTTCAATCTCCCCCACTACAAACCGATAAAAGACGATTTTTTGTTTCAACGACGATCGCTGGCGTCCACCGCGAGTGGCATCTGTGGATTTTCGCTTAATAGTTTATGTAGTTTCTTCCATTTATTATAATGATTTATAGAATAATCAGTTAAATTTATAAAAAATATAGAAACCAATAATTAATTTTAGATAAACCCATCGGGCGCTAAAAGTTCAAGTTAAGATTAAACGTTAGATCTTTTACTTGTTCAGCAGATATACTCGTAAATATACCTTTTACTTTTTCAGTATTCTCGCTTAAAACTAGTACTAGGTTTTTTCTTTCTTTTTCAGTATTGAGAAGTTGGTTAAGATTATATATAAAATCTTACTGCTCGCAGATATATTCGTGAATATAACTTTTACTCGCTCAGCATTCATATTTATAAATAGATTTATAATATTTATTAAAACACGAGACAACCCTAGGGAAATTGCTCAACGACTTGTGAGTAACCTATGTGAGTAACTTGTGGGTAATTGCTAAACAACCATGATTCCTAGGGAAATTGCTCAACGACCTGTGAGTAACCTATGTGAGTAACTTGTGGGTAATTGCTAAACAACCTATGATTCCTATGGGGATCGCCAACGACCTAGTCGCGCATTTCATAACCGCAGGTTGATCTGTTTTAAAATCAATTTCATGGCGTTTAACTTGTTTTTAATTTTTCATGAATTTCCATTCTCAACTCTTTCGTAGGTACAACATCATTTTCTCTAAGACAATTCTCGTGACGAGTCTCTATCTTTACAATAAAACACACCCATTTGAGTTGTTCTCTCAAAATCTTTCAATACGCTTATTATATTTTAAGCGACAGAATCCAACAGCTGTGTTTAACGGTTCACCGCTAAAAGCCAATTGTGTAATCATACATTTATTGTTCTCGTCAGATTTTTTATAATGCAACTGTTTATTAGCGCTGCAATCGCCGATAATAAACAACGCTTCTCAGTTTTGAAAGCGTCGCTATAAATTTGTATATAGCCCTATTCAGCGATATGTCGCTTAAATCGTTAACGTACGCTATCGCCTTTAGAACCCATTTTCTATTTTTTGTACGTATCGTTGAAGATGGTGGGGCATAATATAACGATATTTTTAAAATATTTAAAATATTCTTTTTCTAATAAATTTAAAACAAATTCAGTTTTTCAAGAACTCCTGCTTTGTCCGCAAAATAATGCGGCGTGGTGGATATTTAGGTAACATTTTCTTTTATAATACTCGCTAATTTTAATAATCGATAGATTCAAAACGCCTGCTTTATATTTAGTTGCGCGTCCATGATAATAAAAGTATACATGTTTAGTTCACCCGCAGCTTCCGCTTTTTCAATTTGAATAGTAATCTTCGGATAAGTTTTGTACTCGCCTTCCGCCTCGTAATTTATTGTCGGTGGTAGTTCTTAAATCTAGGAATAGGCCATATCGTTGAGTAAATAATCAGCTTGTTTAACGCTTGATAAATTTAGAGCTTGTACGACTTGTATAGCGTGTTGTTGTTTCAATCGCCGAAATATTTTGAAATCTCTTCCCAATGTTGATACCTTTTCATTCCATGCCAGAGTTGGTTAGGAACGCCTTCGATCGTAATTGAAACTTTTTCGATTTTTGGATTATAAAATTTATTGCTTTTCGTGGTGGGTTCTCTGAATAAAACAATATTCCTTTCATACTTTTTTATGCGGAGTATTTAAATTTATATTCCACATCGTATCGCTTTTGTTTAACGGAGTCACGCCTGTCTCAGCACGCGTCAAACAATATACTCAACCGAGAGTTATATTGATTTTAATCGCTTCGAGCGAAGTTCCGCATATGAACTACTTCAAATTCTAAAGAAATCCCGCTATGATATATTTCGCGTCCATCGCCGTACTTTTTAATCACGCTTAGAAAATTTATTAAACACGAGTTCGTAAGTCAATCGATCTCCGATGCCCGACTGATAGTAAGGTTGATGATCGTCAACAATTCAAAATCCAGCGGAATGTAATATCTATTTTATAAGCGTCGCGAGATAGCTTTATCTTTCCCTCCGCTACCACTTGTATTTTTATCGCTAGCGCCTATTCGCAATTTAGTTACGCTTGTATTTTCGATTCCTTGATACGCTAAATTTTCGCTGATCTTTAGTTAACCATTCGCCTTTGTAACAATTGAATACATCCGCGTCGCCGCTCAATGAAAATATTTCATTTCCTTCCATTTTAATAATTATATGTTTTACGATCGCTCTACCTATATTTTGTACCAACGCTCTATTTTCATCATCCGCTTGAAACGAAGTTCTATATTGAAAGCCAATCGAGTTGTATTGGGGACGATAACGCTGCTCATTCCTAAATTTGGAAAACGAACCGTCAACAATTGATTTTCGTAATGGTGCTCGATTATTTGTGATGACGACTTTTGACGCAAACCTTTCACACCTCTCGGTTCTCTTTATTTTCCTGTATGGATCGAAGTGATTCAGATATATTGTTAGTCATATTTTATACCTGTAAATATAAAATATTTTTATAAAAAGTAAACTATATTTACAAACACATTTTTATGTTTATAGTTGTTAAATATAAATGGTATCTATAGCGATGATGGTTGGAGGTGCGGTAATTAACGCCGTTAGCATTTACAGGAAGTAATGCTCTATTTAGTAATTTATGAGCAGCTACGCATCGCAAGAACGCAAAAAGACACGATTTAGTGTTGGAACATCTTTCAAAGTAGAGATGAATTTAGTAAAAGCGATTAAAATATCTAGATTATTTAAACGAAAAATACAAAAAGAATCAAACGCCGAAAGAACGCTTAATAACATTGACGATGCAATGAATGAATATTATAACATAAGTGGTAATCAATTTAATTTACCGTTAAATTTACGCGACGAACCTCAACTAGAAGATTTTACGCCCTAGCGAAGATCAAAAACGCTGACATTTTATTCATCGTAATTAGCGGCGAGTTTAGTGGGCTACGCGAGTTATAGATTGTTGAAAAATATAGAAAGTAATTGGTTACGTAGTTATAAATTGTTGAAAAATATAGAAAGTAATTATAAAATGGCTGAAGGAGGACACGAACTTATAGAAACAGATCCAGCTTATAATCAACCCGAAGAAGAAGACGAATATATAGATGATAAAATAAGCTTGGGTGATCGTGGAGATTGAACGAGAAACGCTTTTAGTGAACCGCCTTTATCTCAAAAAGTTAGATTTACTAGATCTGTAGTCGATGATTTTTATGCCTCACGAAAAAAGGTAAACCAAATACTATAGATTATAATGATTTCTATTATATCCAAAATGAAAAGGAAAAATGTACCTATTTTAAAAAGGTAATGAATATGTACCATTAACTAAATCCCGCGGATTTTACGCGAATCTACTTTAAAAATAAAGCGGATTAACCGATAACGATCTATATAAATTTGATGAACGTGAAGAAGAGATAGTAAATGTTATAGAAAAATCAAAAACCAACAGAAAAGACAACAAGAAGCGGTAGAAGGTTACCAACCCACCACCAAGCTACTTATAGAAAATCTAAAAAGTAGAAGAAGCTATCGAAATGGCGGTTATAGTTTTTCGAGAGAACAAGAAACTCAAACGGATTTTGAATTTCCGCCCGAGAAATCATGGACTCGATAGAGCTTTACAAACGACTCGAGGTAATCTTGAATTAAATTTAGCTAAATAAGCCAGCTTGATTAAGAAATATCTAATATTGAGAAAGAATACGAAAGCCGAGATCGAGATGACGAAGATGTAGATGAAACAGAAAACTACGTAAACAACTGCTTGAAAAAAGATGAAAGACTAGCGAGATTAGGAAGCTATAAGCGTGAATGAAAACGTCAGAGACAAATCAATAGAATTAGAGAAACGCTTCAAAAAATGTTAGAAAGAGACGATACGTTGGGTGATAAAATTAAACTTTATTTAGAGAACAAGGCGAACGATCGTTAGTGTATTAATAGCCATCGGTATGGTTATTACCGCTTATCGCCGAAGCCGTTAATGCCGCGAGTTCAGTTTTACCAACACCACCAATTCCGCCAACTCCATCAGATAGTGGTATAAGCGAGTGGATACAAAAAACGTTAAAAAACTTTGCGAATGTATTAGCTAAACTGGGAGAGAAAGCTTTAGCCGCTTTACCCGCTATTATCGGATCGATTATAAGTTGGTTATTTAAACGGCTTCAGCGTAGTAGCGCACGCGCTCAACATTTATGGTTAACCTTAGTGGCGGTTGGCGCTTTAATTTTAACTTACGTGGAGACGAAACCCAAAAATATAAAAAGTAATTGTAAAATGGCGGAAGGAGGTGATATACCGATGGAAGATCTTAACGATGATGAAATGATTACCGGCGATTTAAAGATGATACGCTTATCGATGCCGAGGAAGAAAAAGAAATAGAAAGAGAGCGTAAGTTTATGAAACGCCTTATGATCGACTCCAGTCGCGTTGACAGCATCGGGCCATTATATAAATGAAAAAGATGCCGTTGATGCATTTTACAAACAATGGAATAAACCAAACGTTGTAAAAGACTATAGTAAATTTAAATATAAACACTCAGTACTTTGGTTTGTTAAGGAAGATGGTGAACAAATACGGTTAAGTAACCAAAAGGAAGCAGGAAAATTTTTATCAGAATCTACTTTAAAAAAACATGGCAAAGATCTTATTTACGAACTTAATGGTCTACCAAAACCAAATAAATCATGAACGAAAAGCAATAAGTTTATAATTTTGATACGGTGGAAGAAGAAGGACAATACGTTAGAACTCACCGAGGCAACACAATTGATTAGCGAAACGGTAGAAGCTAACGAAAATACAATAAGCGTTTCTTTCAGAAAACCCGGATCTTGAACATAGTGACGATCTAAGAGCCCTGCAGAGCGTTAGTAAAGCTAGAAAAGAACGTATCTCGCTCTTAAAATTATTGTTTAAATATGGATTAAATAAAAACAAATAGCTGACATCAACAAAAAGAATCAACGAAAATACGATAGAAGATGAAAAGCGATGGATTTTCTACGTAAAGAAAGAGCAAAACGAAAAGATGAAATAGCGATGGTTAAAGAATCTATAGAAGATTTTAAAAGAAAATTAAAAATCTTCTTTAAAAATGAAGAAGTGTTAGACGCGATAAATGGAAGAAACGACATTAAGTGAAAAATTAAAGGCTTATTTAAAAAACGTGGTATAAAGATCAGCATTATATTAACGGCGATTGGTATGGCTATTTTCGCTTATCGTCGATACAATTAATACCGCTAGTTCAGTTTTACCACCACCAACACCAACACCACCACCCACACACCACCACCAACTCCACTCCACCACCACCACCACCCGCCAACCCATCAGATAGTGGTAGCGAGTGGATACAAAAATTTAAAAAACTTTGCGAATGTGTTAGCTAAACTGGGAGCGAAAGCTTTAAATGACTTTACCCGCTATTATAGGATCGATTATGTTGGTTATTTAAACAGCTTCCAGCGTAGTAGCGCACGCGGGCGCAATATTTATGGTTAACCTAGTGGCAGTTATGCTTTTAACATACATGCGCAAAACTCTAAAATAACAATTCAGAAATCATAATACCTAGTCCAGTTAAAATAGCAAAACCGGTATTAAAGAATTTTTTCTTCACTATGAGAACCGCCTTCTTTATTTCGCTAGCGCTTGTCAATGTTATTAAACGCTCTTTCGCGCTTGTCTTCTTTATTTCGTTAGAGATGTTTAGTTCGTTAGAGATATTTAGTTCGTGGTGGTTCGTTAGCATCGAGTGTGGAAGAACTAACGCTATCTTCTTCACGTGTTTTGTGATTAGTGGTGGTGAATAATCTAAAATAGGGGAGCAGGAGGGCGTGGTTCTGAATTTAAATCTAAATTTGAACCTAAAGATAAATCAGGCGTCGCGATTAATAAATTATTGTTGTATCCCAGACGACCTTTATTCAGTAAAATTCATATCGCTAGGCATCATGTATAAATTCTTTCCTATAGCAAAATTTAATTGTGAACGAGCCGTATTGCAAAACATCTTGATAACGTTGAATAGAAGATTGTAAATCAACCGGAGAATCAATCTCGGCTTCAGTTATATTTATAAATTCCACGCTGGCGTTGCCTAAACCGGGTACTACCAGCAAAAAAAGAAGTTTTTGCTTACATTGAGCTCCTCAAAATTGGCAGAACGTACATTCTTATTGAATCGTTAATTGCTCCGCACCAACACTCGTAAAACTCGCGCTTAATTTTAAAGACAATATAAATTTTGTATACGCTTAAAAGTACGCCATCGGATTGTAAATGTAACCTACTCTAATCGTGATGTTCTATACGATTATGCACAACGTCAGCCAAAGCTATTCTTTTTTCACTCGCCCAAAGTTTGAACCGAGATTGTTGAGAGGAATGGGCTAGTGTTGGGATTTAAAACAGAATGGTCGAGTTGTGTCCGGCACGGATCGATCTTCGCCAATATTTCTCCAAAATAAGCGGTACCTAATCCATCGCCAGCATATCGACGCCGTTGTTTCCAATTGGAAGAGGTTGATGTATGAAAGTCTTTACATATCCTGCTATACGCGCTACTATCTATATTGTTATCGAACGAGCTAAAGTAATTTTGAAAGACGAGGACAACTCATTTCTTTGAGTAATCGCCTTTATTTGATAATAAACGTGAAATCTAAAAAACTACGTAATCATCATATTTGAATTGTTTAAATGTTGATAACTCACCGATCCCGCTGAAGCGCAATACATGTACGCCGTCAAATTTATTTGATTTTGATAAAAATTAACGGATTATGATGCCAACCATCGACTACTTTTTGACTAGCCACTTTAGGTAATTTGTAGTTGTTAAAACATCAAATTGTACGTTAAAAACCTATTCTTATTAACGTAAATATTTATACTCGCTTAAATCGTTAAGGCGTTAAAATTTTCAGGAACATAAAAATTTCCGGATGTTGGATATCGCTTTCGATAAATTACTCTCGAATGCTAATGGAAACGCCATTTATTATAACTTTTTATAACTTTTAATATTAAAATGTTTCATACTGCTGAATTAGAAATTGAAGAAATAGTGGAGAAATTAAATTAGGTAACGTTATCGATAATCGTAGTGGTACTTTCACCATATCATTACTTAGCTAAACATTTGGGTAGGATATTATAATGTACGTAAAAAGAACTAATAACCTATCGTATAGTTTAGATTAGATAATGTAAAATTTATTGAGCCGGGCTTTACAACATTTATGAAATTATAGATATAATTTCAAAAACGAGTCTTGATAACGCGACGGTCGATAAATCAACGGTGTTTACACGCTAAAGTTAAACGATGGCGATAAATCAATTAAATTTTCGCCAGGATTAGCTAATTTACTCGGACTATACAATGAATTTCTAACCATAGGAGAATATAGTAAAAAATCGATGTACAACTTTTTAAAAATTTTATATATTCATTATGCATCAAATTTCTACGACCGATAATTATTTTAATGGACAGCTCTAGCAACCGCCTTAAACGTTTCCATTGCAAGGTAAATCGCTGAGATAGTATGTTTATGGAATATACCAATCCATTGTTTAAAAATTAAAAATCGGTACTTTTAATGCTGAGTTTTAAAAATTAAAGATTCAAAAGCTAGAGATGTACATAATCACGGTTTCCGTTATTTTAAATCTAGAGATTGTATAAATATGGCGATTATTTACGGACCTGGTCGAACGAGCGTTGTCGTTATACCAACAGCTGAACCACGAGAGCAAGAAGGTGAAACATCGCCTAGCTTAAATTTTGTTAACATCATGGATATTTAAATAGAGATGAAATTTTACAAAAACAATTCTCATCGAAAAATATAACGTTGTACTCGGATGGTTAAACGATGTTTTAAACAACCCTTTTTATGTTTAACATTTCACCCACATACTGTAGTATTTTTACACAATTTATAAAACCAATAGTTTTACACAAGACGCAGTAACGCGTGATTACGCACTCAACTTTTATCACATTCCTTCTCCAGAACGAAATGAAAATTTCATTTTATTGACAATGAAACGCAGCATCTCAAGCACGTAAATGTGTTTTAAAATGCGTGGTGTTCAAAAAGTTTTTGTAGAGGCGATTTTTTCGGTTCGCTAAATTCAAAAATCTGTTTCAATATTAAAATTAAAAGTTTACCGTTATTTTAAATCTAGAGGTATAATAAATATATGGCTAGTATTTACGGGCCCAGTCGTAATCAGCGTAAAGAGCGATAAAACAAGTAGCGGTATCGTAAAAACTATGAAAAACTGGCCGCATATCGGTAGTAACCAAATTTTACAAACGAATTTGTTTTATGAATTAGACTACATCGCTTTATCATACAATGGTCTAACGAAGAAACGCTTTTTCCAAAGTTTACCGCCTATGAAGCTGATAACAGACTCTATAGTTTATTATAAAATTGTACATGGTGAAAGAGTTTATCATAATATTTTAAAGCGCACGCTGACCGGTGAATTAAGCAGGATTTTTTGTGGTTGAAAGAGGCGCATCAGATTTTACATTTCTAACCCCGGTGAAGGAGTAAAACTTTAGAAGGTAAAATTTTCTTCAAAACAAACAATAAAACAGAAAGTTTGTAGATGCAACTTCTTTTTTCTCGGCTCAACCGAAACAGGAATCTGTTATAATATTAAAATTAAAATTTGGTGGAAAATTAAATTTATTTTAATCTTTTCCTATAATAAAACAATGGAGTGCGCCTATAAAATCAATTCGAACGCGTTTTTATCCGGAA
Source organism: Zoroaster sp. YZ-2022 (assembly GCA_029582265.1). Lineage (NCBI taxonomy): Eukaryota > Metazoa > Echinodermata > Asteroidea > Forcipulatida > Zoroasteridae > Zoroaster > Zoroaster sp. YZ-2022. Next base: position 4,620 of record JAQQFT010000486.1, on the reverse strand, counting down.
TCTTTAGAACGGGTTTTAATTCGACGCACTGACGCTGATGCGCTTAAAACATTTCTGGATTGCAAAAAATCGACTTTATGTCAGAAAGACCATTTAACGAATTGAAATAAACGGCGGTCAGATATAAAAAATATAATAAAATCATCAACGCTATGCACGTCAGAAAGTCAATACCGCTGGTAATCTGGGGTATGGGAGCAGGAGCCATCGGAATAGCGTTTAGTATCGCCACAGTCATATCGCCACCCGTGGATAATAAGCTTTTAGAAGGTTTAGCCTTGGGGTTGGTGTGGAGGACAGCTCTGCTCATCAGATACGAAAAATAATTGTATAAAAAGCTAAAAACACGATGAACACGTAATTTTAGCTTTGAGTAAACTCAATTTAACGATCGAAAACCACGTTAGTAAAGCCATCGAAGATCGAAACATCAGCTGGCAAGAAGAATTTGTGCTCAGATGCGAAGAGCGCAGATAAATATTACAAAATGAAAGAGGAATCAGTAATGTTCTCAAGCTTTCAACAAATTATACCAGTTAAAAGCAGAGGGTTAAACCATGACAAATGTAGAAAAAAAATTCTTATAGAAAACTATAAGTTTAAAGTGAGCGTGAATAAAATCACATACGCTCAGCACAGCGTAATTAAAACTCCGCTCATGAAAGAGTTGCGGAGCGCAAAAAGATTCCGATAGACCGTCGGCAATTATAAAGCCTGTACCTTTCTAACAATTCTTTCATCACGCTTATTAAACGAACGCCTTAGCTTTTCCTTCTACAACTTTAAAAACGACAATGACTTATTGATACTTTATTCGCATATCGGCATTAATTTGATAAAGCGTTCCTTTTCTACATTCTAAATAGGGCGGTATACGCTTGCCCTTCTGAAGGATTTAACTTTTATGCCGCGCACAAAATGTACCCACCGTTATCAACACGCTTATAATACAACATTTGTCTGTTTTATTTACTAGTGCCATCTGCATAATGATTAAATCTAGGAAGAATACATCTTTATATTTTAATACTGCATAAATAACTGCAGCCTAGCCAGCCTTCCATATTTGCCACTGCCTACCCTTAATTTTAATATTTTCATTTATTACAATCTCTTTAAGCCTCCTGATTTGATAAATATTTCATTGTCAACTTTAGATAATATTTTATTTTTTTCATTTTTATTATCTCACTTTATAAGTGTAACCCTAAGTTCATCAAACAGAAAGCGGAATCGGAAAATATTAAATAATTCCCTTTTTGAAATAACCACAAAGGTGGAAACCCTAAGACTTAGTATGGTCAGTATAGAATCTCTTGATTTATTGAAAATAAATAAATCTCTTTGATAAAACACAAAAAAATATAAATCACACAATTATTATCAGGATCTTGAAAAGTTAAGTCACAACAGGTGAGCTCAAATAGGCCAATAACATAGGAGAGCAAAGAAAATCACACTGCCTCTACGGGCGTAATCCGCATAGTCAAATCGGAGCTCGCCGACGACATTTGCTCCAGCCACGATATGCATGGATCTCTTGTCACGAGGGTTGCAAGACATACAAAATGTTATACTTGTAGGACGTTTACGATCTCGCCATGACTGGATGAGGTCTTTCTACAGACCTTCGAAAGCGAAGCGCCGGAGGCTGGGCCCAGGTCTCTTTGCAAATGTTAAAGGTCCAGCTATCCGGAAAGCCTGGGCAGAGTAATATGGTACATGTTACACTTACAACATATACATCCCTTTTAGGAGGAAGCAGGTCGGCTTCAGACCTTCGCAAACTCGCATTGCCTCGTTAAGCCGGGTTTAATTTTCAAACTCAGACCTTCGCAGTTCGCACTCTTCGCAAACTCGCACCTTCCATTGCCAAGTCACACACCGGCTTTTTGAAAATCAGAAGGCGCGGTTTGAAGCTTACTGAACGAATAAAAAGATTAGAAAGCGCCGGGCCTTGCGCGTACGGGGTTTGGGTGACGGTCCAGCAGTCCGCTAACACCACGCTTTACAGCATACTGCAGCATTGATTATTTGCCGTGGTCAAATGCGCCTGATGTCCCCTGCACTAGCTTCCTGTCGTCTCGTGCGTTCTTGCCTGCTGTCGATGACGCCACCACTCTTAGCGTTCGCCGTCGCTATGTTTTGACGACCACCGGCACCTCCTTCGATGCCGCCGCCGATTTTAATTAATGGTGCTATAATGGCTCGGGATAGCGTCCCGCGAAGTCAATTTTGATTGGATACATTTTGACGGATCACGCGCACGACCGTGAAGACAGCATATATAAAGCCCCTTAGCGTTTCGAGTAGTCAAGACCAAAGTAACTGGCGACTCAAGAACCAAGAATCAGCAACTGGTGATGGCCTCCAAAGTATCTCTCGGCGCCAGTGTTCAAGGCTGCTCGCAGTAACCAGCATGCGCCCAGTGTGATATGTACTCGCCAGCAGCATCGCATATGCAACACTGTACATCTGAAGACATGGCGGTCACGAGATGATGGATACCCCATCAACCAGGTGTGAAATTGTGAGCTGTGCACCCGGCAGTCAGGTGTGGCGTTGATGAAGAGGGTGCCAATGGAGGAGGTCGACCTTCCCATTGTGCTCGATTTCAACGCTTCCGGCAGCTGGTTCCAGTCGGCGAGCACCCGCAGTCTGCGTGGGCATTGATGAGAGGCGTTTTGCGAGGCCGACTCCTCCCATTGCGCTTCCGATTTCAACGCTCCCAGCAGTTTCATGGAGGAGACCATCCCCGACTTGCCGTTCACCCGCGGCCACCAAGAACTTGGTGAGATCGGTAGACATTCTGTTGCCACGAGAGCGCAATTAAAGGCATGGGAAGCATAAACCCCAGTGGACTCCTGGCGTGGCTGGCACCTACACGCAGGAAATGGAATGAAGGACCTAACCTCTGCCTTTTCATCGGGTGTGTAGCGTACGGGCAAGAACCAGTAGATGTTCCGGTTCTGTCTGCCAGAATGTGGATTCTTTCCGCCATGGTGTCCATAAGGTGCATAATCAACCAAACAACCCAGGAGCTGAGGTAGCAGTTCAAGTTCCGCCATGCGTAAAGAAGACAGCCAAGCGCAGGGCACTGCCTGCTGGTGCACCGTGGGAAGGCGGGTTTACCGAGTTAATGCTCGCACGCAGGAGCCGCGCCTCGCCATCCAATCTTTACACGGGTGCGCAAACAGGGCTGCGCAAGGTGAGCGAATACAAGAAATGAATTGTCCTTGCTTTCTACAATTGTTGAGGACGCCCATTCCTGAAGGTTTTCAACAGAGATCAGTGTTGGAGAGGCACGCCACATCCTGTTCTTCACCGAGGAACAACGCAGGCGCTTGAGCCGCGCAAAAGACTCAGTATATGGATCGGTACCTTCAAGATCGCCAAGAAGCCGCTTCTACCAAATTATTCAGCATCCATGCCTCGCAAAGGGAGAAGACGATGTGGTGAAGTGCAGGTCCCCCAGCCTTCTGCCTGATGTCTCGCCGACCCGGCAAGCGACTATGCGCGGCGTGTTTGAAGGTGATTGCCAAAGTTTCCTTTCCCGAGGGGTGGCAAGTCGTCTGTAGATGGTTGGGGACTCTTGAGTGCAGGATTGTGGGTCTGCCATCCGCAAGGTGTTCAGCAATGTAAGTCAGCGGATGCCTCTTCCACTGACTCGGGCAGTTTGCGCGTCATTGTCTGAGCATTGGTTTGGCAGTGCCTTCACCAATGATCCTGCAATTTTATTGTTCGCGGAAGAAGCTTCATGGCCCCTGCGTGCTCCGATTTGAAATACATACAACCGGTATTCAATAAGTTGAAGCGACATGGTAACTCCATCCCGTACGCTGGCCGCACTTTGTACTTATATCGAGGACACTTGGATCACCAGTGACCCGCGTGGAGTCCAGACACCCGGTCGGGCCGGCATGCGGCGTGTCCGAACTAATAACGGCGTCAAGGGTGTACAGGAGAACTAACTGGAAGAAGCGGCCATGGCCTGCAATTTCAAAGAGTCATCGAGCTTCTTCACCACGGAACTACCCTGGTGTCTCTGCAGTTGAAGCTTATCTAAGCTGCAAGCCTGTACCAACGCAAGCAGTACCAGCGTGTTCAAGGCGCAGCATTCTGCTTCGATCGGGTACTACGGGCGTAATTGATCGACATCGGGTCTGCTGTCAAAGATGCAGCTATCTCAACGGACCAGTGTGAAATAAAATAAATAAAACTATCGGCTCTTTCAGGCCACCACATCAATAAGAAAGAGGATTTATAACAATGCAGTGTCAGTACTTAACGATGCTATTGGGCAATTCTCCATGGAGAGGAAAAATGTCAAAATAAATATTTACATATTAAACCTTTTTAGGTTTTCCAGACCTCAATTAAATGGGAATTCAGTTCAAAAAACGAACGAAAAAATACATATTTCTGGTAAAACAGTGATTTTTGCAATTTATGATTAAAACGCTCAGATTTGGTAAAAAATAAAATTTTTTGTATGTATTACTTTTTGAATTACATGGAAAAGGTTTGATTTATTTTATAATGTTAAAGTTACTTACATTACTCAGGGGTTTAAAAAAAAAACTTTTATATAAAATATATATATATATGTAGGGCCCTTTT
>JAQQFT010000485.1:0-25457 GCA_029582265.1 Zoroaster sp. YZ-2022 | reverse complement strand
CCCTTTAATTGTATAGCCTTTTGAGAGTGCTATACTCACAAAGTTGGACCAAAATAGACTCAATACATCCGAACTAAATCATAGGCCCTAATCTAGCAGGACCTGTACCTTCGTAGGCCCTCTTGAACATTCTGAACATTGTTACCACCAGCTAGCTTGTGCACAGGGTGTTTATAACATTCAAACAGTGATTTTCACGATCCTAATTACAAGTGGTTTCCATCTAACAGTACTTACTCTATAAGACATCTGGTCGTGGTGGGTCTCTGCTGAGGAGACAGCTGTGCGTGATTTGCTCGATGAGGACGGGCAGATGGTTCCAAAGCTTCGCCTCTGGAATACCGGCGGTCAAGTTGAAGATTTCGAGAAGACTAGCCAGCTGCCGTAATAACACTGATTTTAAGAAAAGCAAATAATTACACCAGATCACGGGTTACACTTTTCTTTAATACCTCACAAGCTTAATAATAAGAAAGCAATGTAAATAACCGAGATTAGTGGAGCGTAGCGAAACGATGGCTGACCAACAATTATTATCAATATTAATTATTCCGTATAAGAGGAGTCAAAGGTGAGCCCCCCAGCAATTTCCATTCACATCTCTTGAACACAAACCTGAATAATCTTTCTGGAGATGTACCCATGACCGATACTAATCCTGGGCTGCATGCAGAGTGTTTTGTACCAAACTCAACCGAACCGGAGGCTGTCCAACATTTACCAAACCAGAACAGGTATTTAACTCTGAGGAAATTCAACATTGACAGTGAGCTCAAAATACACACATAAATACACACTAAAATTATACACTGAGCAAAATATAAACTGCCCCATGTTTCAACTCTGACCCCCACCGTGTCCACATGCATGTCCATGATTGCCAGACGCCACTATCGTGTTCTAACGGACCAGTAACTGTAGCATATTGAACAACAAAATGAGAATTTCTGTATGATTTTGCAACCTCTAAGGCTAATGTAATCAAAGTTTCCGGCAAAGTGCCACATGGGGCGTTTATAATTTTGTTCAGTATAAGTAATACTCTACTCAGGAAAAAAGTGATGACGGTAAAACAAAATCACTTGAAATCTTTTTGTCGGAGACGCTATCCTTTACGTTGAATAAGTAACAACCCCCCCCCAAATGCAATTTCATATTTTCTCGTTAACTGACACACAACGAAAGCTGAATTTCTTCAAGTTGTTTCCGTTCGTATATAAATTTATTAAGAAAAATTAAATAATTTCCAGTTTCAAATTTAAGAAAGAGTTTACTAATGCTGTAAATATTACTATTGTCGAATTTTAAAGTGAAATTTACTTGGTGTAAAGCTGATGATAAGTATCAATCTTCCCTAGAAGTAATTTTGTGACTCCTGAGGGCTGTCACTTTAAAGTAAAGTGAAATAATCTTTGAAGTTCGAATTTAGGAAGAGATCTCTTCCTTAATTCTATACGTAGAAAATGCATACGAACAAGCTGATTGTATTTCAAGATTTGTTTTCTCGTTAACGGCACAATGTAATAAGCTGGAATTTCGATTTGTTTTTAAATGTATATCTTGAAAAAGAGTTAGCATACTCACTCAAGTAGTTTTGCCCAACATTATCTTTCCATTAACCTATTAAAAACAATAATATCACCCAACCGACTGAGCATTTTATGGTACATTTTGAGATTAAACAACAAAAATCCATCCAAATTATTTCATACTGGGAGACCACTTTATAATACAGATAGGCAAGAAAAAAAAACCCAGCAGGCTGAAACTAACAGAGAGGTGAAATCTCTTAGGATCGAGGGAGAAAGATGTTAAAGGGAAGACATGCATGGCGGATCTGGCTAGCCTTGTTTTATGCTTACTCGGCCGACAGTACCCTCTTCGGGACTAAAGGGGCATGTTTTACTGGATGATGTTGCCTTCTACCTGTCCACCACTACCCTCAAATTGTCTCTCTGTAACTGCGTTAAAACCCCGGGTCCCCGATGAGCGAGCTTTGGCAGATGCCGATTGTCCAATGCCAAGACTCTTCAAGGAGATGCTCAAATTCTGTTGGCAAGTTGAAAAACATGTCACTCCTCTTAAACTCCCTTTTATACACTAAACGAAAAACGTAATGATCCACATAGTCATAATTAACACAGAAACTTACTTGGTGTACAAGTTGATGATGGTATCGAACATCCTTTTAAATATTATATGTCATGAAGGGTACTATCATTTCAGTACAACAGTATCACGTTATTTGCAAATGAATTTTGCATCTTCTGGAGACGTGAATTTCACGTTGGAATGAATACACAAATCAAAAACGCATTTTCACTTCCTTTACTCGTTAAATAAGCTGACACTTTCACAGGTTGGCTTTTTATACATATCTGATTGATTATTATAAAATATGGATGCATTTACCGACAGTTTACCAAAAGTGTATACTGAAAAGCTTTAAATGAAGGTCAACCATTTTGGTACTTACCAGAATCATCAAATTAACATATTTTTTTGTGTATTTAAAATCTTACTAAGTTGGTCCAAGTATCGAACATCGTGAGAAATGATTTCGTCTGATTTTTTCATATTAAAGAAAACAATTAATCACAGTTTTACATTAAAATGTATGTCTTAAAATGCTGTATCTGTATTGTAGTAAATCTTGTAATGTAGTTTTCTCAGCTGATTTTACGTCTTGAAGGTTTTGTCTCACGTCGCGATCAGAGCAGATATTCGAGAGGGCACGGAAATGCGTGAACATTACGTAATAATTACGCGGTTATTTTTCCTAATTTGCCTTATGGGTTTTCATGGTAACGTTGGAAGGAATTAATATTTACCACTTCTACTGATGAAACCAGAAGTGCCGTACATCTCGTAAACTTCTTCAATGAACATTGAGGGTGTTCTTCTGCGTCCTCGTCATAAATGCTCATGCGCGAAGAGGCATCAACCTCAGGCTGGGCGCATTCTCCTTCTAAAAGCTTGGATTCAACCAGCGATGTGCAATTCTGACTCAGTTCTCGTGCAGTGATGGCTGGCTTCACGTTGTCACGTACTGCTGTCACTTGCATTTTTGCAGGGTGATTCTAAGTCAATTTGTTTTCTAAAAACACTGAAATGGGACGGGTAGATTGTATTACAGTGGCGGGTTGCCTTTGGTTTTGAAATGTATTTGAGCGCGATATACCTGCATCACGACCTGTATCAAAGAATTGCAGCGTGTTTCTTCCATACAAATCCACGTGACCACAATGAGGCTAAAAGGAAAAATAGTCCTGATCCCTTCTATGTAACGATAACCAGCACTGTTAGTTACCGTTATATGAAGTACTGGGAATCTTACAAAGGTGGCCGCCAGCGTGATTATTAAGATCTTATATTACATTGCAGATTCACAGTATCGAATTTCTGGATCAATGGTTACCGGTACAGTAAAATGATGAAAAAACCGACACTTTATTAAAAGCTCATTCAAAAGAAAAGAAGGATGCAAAGTACCTCTATCTGGTGATACCCAGCAAAAACAGGGTGTTGAAATAACAAATTTATAACTTCCAACAGTGTTTATAATGGGGTAAGGTTGCCCCACTCTGTGGATTTTCTAAATACTCCAGTTGCTGCAAATGCAGGGATCCTATATACTTTAGACATCGTCACATAGCTGACGAAGTGACAACGAATCAACTATTTTGGTGTTTAAAAAATATATTTTAGGGTTTTAAAAGTGTAAATGTTCATCTCTACCAGTTTGTAAATCATATGGTTTTTGAGAGGCAGTAATCATTCAAGTGGACGAATCAGCACAATCTATCAAATTATTTATCTCACGAAGTAGTGAATAATTCGAAAACACTTCTAAACTATACTGAGTCCTTCACTGTATGTGAGGGTCCATTACCGAGTCCTTAACTGCATCGAAGCCTCGTTATGACAGCGAAGCATACTGCGCGCACATGAGTCCAGAGCTGTTATGTAATTTCCCAGCTGGATTTTTGTGCCAAATTGGATTTAATTGGCTAACTTTGCCAATCTTGATGTTTGCTGAAATAAACAAATTAGGGTGCCATTTTTTTATTGGACATTTCGGCCACCATTTTGGACTTTCAATGTGTTCCCAATATTTTTTAATTTGTGACCACTCTGCGTTTTGTTTTACATTTAATGTTATATTTTGGGTCTTGGAAACCCTCAAAATAATATTCACTTATGTTTGATTGAAAAGTAGAGATAAGGACACCATCCTATATTGAATAGGGGCAGCATTTTTGATTTGTTATTTATGCCTAAAATGTGGGTACAGCCCTCAATGTGAACACATTCACCAAAAAACGTCTGGGCTTCAAGACTAAAGCCAGTATGCTCAGTAAAGAATTTCAACCTGCTGTAAAGACTCACGGGCTTAACCCGGTCAGACTGATTTCGTCTGCTGAATATGCAGCTACCCAACTACATAGAAGTTAGTTCAGTGGGAGGGCACTTGGGGGAGTGGGGGGACACGAGGCACACTTTTGTTGACAAGCCCTTTGTAATTTTGGCAGGGATCTGGAATTCTGAGAGGGAGTGCACAGGCGCTTGGGTGTGGGGAGAACGTACTGCCAAGGAACATAGTTCAAGATATATGCAGTGTGAGTTGAAAGGTTATGTTTTTAAACAGGTCTAGACTAAAGTTTACGTTTGAAAAGTGCCTGTTTTGTGTCTTTTATCAGTTAACTAGAAAGTATAATTTTATTAATATAAAGAAATAAAAGGACTGTCTTTGGTTTCAAAATGGCCACCATTTGGACATACTTTTCCCAAACATGTTACTCTCCGACCACCTAATTTAATGTTATATTTAAAATGTTATATTTTGGGTCCTGAAGCCTCAACATAATATTACTTGTTATTCTGTATAGTACCGGTAGCTAATATAACAGTATGCATGTAGCAAACATCAAAGGAGAATAAATGTCTACATTATTTCCCATTATTGTAGGGCCTACTTTTACGCCGAAATTGTGTATTGACAAAATTATGTTGATCATAGGTAGTTGATATTTCTCAAATACACGTGTACTTGATACGCATTTTCTAGGTTGTCAAAATAAACAATTTTGTTTATTCAGTTGAACTTGTTTTATTTGTCTCTGGGGGTTAGAGGCGGTAACTGGAAATGAAGCTTTCATGACAAAACACATGTTTGTCAAGGAAATGTTTGTCCAGGATGTTGGGATGTAAGCAAACAACAAAAATAATATGGTTTAGGGCAAAGAGGTCTCCGGTTTCTGGTCATCGGTGCGGTGATGCGGCTTTTTGTCGGCCATTACTATTTCTCTTTCTTTTCCAACAAAGGGAAATACGTGGATACATTGTATACAAGCGTGGATCAAATTTCCCATAATACAAAGTATGGTGACTGAGAGAGGAGCCTCTACAAAATCGGGGCAAACGTTCATACCCCTATTTGAAAAATAGCACAGGTTGCTCGGCAGAATTCCAATCGATCCAGCAATTTTGGAGTTGCAATTGGACATCGTTTCATAAAGGGAGAAAAGTAATGGCGACGCTCGGGTCTGAGGTAAGTGACGTGCGCGCGGAGGACCAACAACCAGAGACTATTTTTGGCCTAAAGGTGGTTGTGTAATTGCTGTGGGGCAGGTAACTGGTGGAAGCCGCGTGACAATTTTGAGATTGTTTTTAGAGGACGGAAAATGACTGTAAGTTTCAAATTTCAGAGTTTCACGGGTTCATGACACTGCCTGGAAAACAAACTGCTCCAAGTGAACTTGTGGGGCTGACTTACACAAGCAGCCACACAGTGTCTGTAACAAACTGCCGCTTCTCACGGTGCTTTGCAAAATCGATGAATGCAATGTCTGTGGGGAACAGAGAAGTGGGACTTGTAACTTGTACAAAAGGGGCTCTTCATGTTTTAATCTTCAGGGCATAACATCGCATAAGATGATTAGCAAAAAGGTAGTCTGTACATGTTATAGTCTTGAGTGGATATTCATTCCGAATTAAAAAGCAACGTTAGCTGCTAAAGGGACTATTGAATAACTATAGTTAAAGATATATTTAAGCAGAGGTCTCTTCAAAATCTGGTATATGGAATTTACTTTTTGGAAATTGGTGTATACCATTTTCACTAGCAATAGGGTCTATATACCAGGGGCAATAGGGTCTATATAATAACAGGGGCAATAGGGTTTATACACAGGGGCAACAGGGTCTATATATACACAGGGGCAATAGGGTCTATATAAGCACAGGGGCAAATAGGGTCTATATACACAATAGGGCAATATGGTAGCATATATATACACAAGGGGCAATAGGGTCTATATACACAGGGACAAAATTAAAATCAATTGTTTTATCACCCGGACGCATCAAACTATAAATATCGTGGCACCCGCGCTGCTATAGCCGGATTCTAGCCAGCCTGGCGACATCGGGCAAGCTCAGTGGACGAGGAGGTCAAGACGTCATGTACTAGTAAGCAACGGGAGGTCGTGGGTTCCGAATTCCGCCCAAGTCGCCTGTGAAGTTTTTCCATGACATTCGGAAAGCAACTGGTATACGGTGCTATACACACGTCGGTGTAGGGCAAAAAATCAATTAATAGGCCTATATACACAGTTTCCAGTATCTCACGACAGTGATCGAATCAGGTGTTGAATAGAATCACTGTGTGTGGATATGAAGCGCATGCCGTAGATTTTAGTAGCTGACGGAAAGTGACAGGAATAGGTTTTGAAAGCTTTCTATAAAGAAAAATACAAACTTTTACAAAGCTTTCTGAAACAAAATCAGACATATGAATTAAACTATTGAATAAAAACAAGTTTGCGGTCTAAGTATAAACAGATGGGAATAATTAACAACACCAAAACAGCAGTGGGGGCCCAATGGCCCAACTTGTCAATGTTCAAATGGGCCAGTTGTAACTGCACCGCTTCACTATTTATATACATGTACACGGCCACTTATGTAGGCGTATAAGACCTTAACTATCTTTAATTTGCCAATACAATAATTAAGCATGCACAGGGGATCAAAGTAACCGATCTGCTGCTAACCACAAGCGTCCACATGGCTGGCCACAAAAAGAACCCCATTCTGAACAAGTATTCATATGTGTCTGGAGGCTGACCCAGTGCGGCTATGGGGGAGTAAAATCGTAGGTCAAGCTTGTGTCCAATTGAAGTCATGAGTTGGAGGTCCACCCTTTTGCACCATCCAGGCTTCTCTCCTCTTTGTTGTGCCCTTGCACTTTTAAGCTGAGTTCCTGGATCCGCCCCTGGATGGGAGCTGGATGGGGAGCTGCAAGCATTGAGAACAAAATACAACAGACTCAACCAAAAATTAAGGCAACATATTATTTTTCCAAGCCTTGGTATAATTCAAGGCTTGTGTGATATTTTCAGCAATCAATATTTCCATAACAAGAAAGCAGGTTCTTTTGCGTGGTGACAAGTACATGGAATTCGCCCACTTTTCGCGCAAAAACAACATATTTTACACACGCCCCAGTTGATTGTGCTTCATGCGACGGAAGAGTTAAAATATAAAAACCTACTACCCTGTCTGAGATGTGTATTCAAAAATTTCCGGCACAGGTCTGCGAGTCACTCCTCCACTTTGGTTGCAATATGATATACATATTACAATGAAGCATATGCTCACAAAGAAATACCTGCTTTCCATGGTAGATAGAAGACTCGGGCGTGTTGTTTTAGAGCTTCATGTCACTGTCACCGCGAATCAAACTATCAATAGTTTTTAGCAACACAGCACCTATCTCGGATTAGGTTTAGTCCTATAATGATGTGCGGTTATTAGGATTAAACTAAGGCTCATATCTGGTCCGTCAGTCCTAAACGTTTAACTTTACAAGCAATATTGATACCCGATGCGAGACTTTATACCCATACCGGATACGGTATCAATTTCACCTCGTTTATCAATAACGCAATAATGTGTGCTATTTGCTGTGGCAGATAGCTTTAGTCAAGGGTGCAGAAACTTTACCAATGTATTCTAGCCAGCGATTTTTATCGTCGAATAATGATATCAAACGTTAAGGTGCGTTGATGGGCGTAAGGTATTAACCTTTTCATTACCAGCCAGTTATGTCCAGGAGAGAACCCTTCTTTACCACAGTAATTAGGGAGCCCAATGTCACTTCAGCACCAGTGGATGTTTCACAATTTCATGGAAGTGCGCCCCTCACAGCGGCAGGACCATAGACACTTTTTATATTTCTCATTTGTATGCTGTAAAAAGCTGATGGTAAAAGTGAGTATACAAAAGGAGGGAAAACATTGTGCAAAAGCGAAATAATTAGATCAGTATTTACAATTAAAGTAATACAAATGGTGATATTTCGTGCAAATACGGTACAGGTATAAGATTTTTGTTCCCACGTGAAAAACAACTTGGATGAGATTTTTGGGATTTTTGTTTGTTTTGTACTTGAAATTAACCATTTACTTGTATTCAGTGTAACATACATCACAATCCATGCTTTTAACAACCCCCCATTTCACTGATTCAATGTTGGTTTGGACTGTAATCTGCGGCTTGTTCCCGACCATTTAACATTGAACGGCGAGGGGAATTCAAGGCTAAATAGTATAGATTTACAATCAAGTGATGTGGTATTTCTCAAAGCAAGGAACTATGCACATAGGTTGGACACAATATTGTTTACAGATCATCTTTGTTTGTTTTCACCTGCCTAATTTTCAGTTGTACTGCAAACAATGCAGTCAGCGTTTACTTTCCATTGGGGTTTTGCCAGGGATAGTGCTGTTGCCCTGTCAACTCAATAGGAATATGGTATCTCAACTGACTTGTTGCGTTACGTTCCCAACCCAACAGGCAAGCCCTGTACAATCCCTGTATACCGAAAATCAAGGTATACTGACGATTATTTTGTTCCTACTGCTATGCTGGTGAATATTACCTGCTATTGACAATACAAAATATTCCAGCATATGGAAAAAAATACTCTTTTCCACCATTTCAAGCTTCTGTGTGTATTGTGAGTTGTAATTACTAGAAAACATTGGTTGGCAAGATCAGTTCCACCCATGTTGTCTTTTGTTGCTTCAATCTTCAATACAATTGGGCTCAGCTAACATCACAAAAAATCCACTTGTGCTTTTATTACACCAGAATTTGCTTTTTGGACAAATCAGTGTTGCCTACATTAGTTAAAGTGTTTACAGATTTTTGTCTTGCCGCAAACGATACACATTGCCCACCTTTCACCAAAAAAAAATGGGTCATCTCCTTTCCTTCATTTTATGGTTTTTGGGTTTGCGGCCGCCGAGGGGTATTCCTGTGTAGTGTAAACGAACAGTTCAACAACATCCGAATCCTTAGTTTAGCAAGTTTAGGCTACAAGAGCTGAGGCTTCAGTATAGTAATTATCACAATATGTTACGTGTCGCCCTTTATTCTTAAGTCCATGGACCAGATCAATGACGACTTTTTCCTGCAACTGTCGTGGGTTTGGCGGATGGCAGTCTGATGACTTGAAATCTACGTCTGCATCATAAACAGTTTGGGTGTCGTTCAGGCTCCTGTGTACATGTTTCCAAGCACACGTAGCCTGTTTGGACTGTTCAGGGAGAAGGCTTTGCGAATACACCCCGTTTGATAGGTTTTGTTAGGCATGTACTGAACAAAAACAATCGTCCCATTGAATTTCTAACATACTCGTCTGGAGACAGATTCTGCGTGGTTACTACAGGTTGAGAAACTTCTGGACGAGGACTTCTATCAAAGGGCCGAAACTCTTTGGGAAAGTTTTGTCCATTGCTTCAGCCAAGGCTCTACGAGAATTTGGTTATTTGAGATGTGGAGGAACCGAAGAAAATTGAACTAGAACCGATTTCGGGACATGCAATCGACAGGTAGAATGGGATGCGAAGAACTTTCCAGATGTTGACCAGTACATCTTGTATTGAGAGGATTTGTTTATGCCCATAGTAATGAGAAGTGCCACAAATGCCATCATTTCCTGGAGATGTTGGTTGGGTGCCAGGAGAATTGTTGTTGCACCTGAGGGATTTGATCTCTGTTATTGTTTGCTGCACATAGCGATTAGTCTCATCGACGAGCATATCCCACACGAGTTGACAAAATACAAGCTTGAACATCTCACCACTGCCGACAGTGTAAAAGTCGCCTGGGTGGGGGCCAGAATTTCCATTGAACTGCACAATCCCACACTCGTAATGGTCTCTCGTCGTTCCCAACCGGATCAAAATCTAACTTTCCTGTCGTTCTTGATCTCGGTCGGCTGTCACCTTGGTAGGTAAATACCCAGCGCTGCAAACAGAAAAAACAAGGCAAAGGAGGATTAATCTCCTTCGCTGTAAATACAATATCTCAATGCTGCATGTGCACAGGCCACAGGGGGTCATGCGCAAAATGAATATTGTGCTGAGAAAAAAAAATACCTGGCAGATTCCATCCACTCTCCAAAACTTTCGTTATCGATAAATTTTCATTTTAATGTGATTGTGAACAGATGTGTGAATTCCCCCAACTTCTTGCATAATACCACGACTTATGAGGGCCTTTCGAATACAAAGGCTATTCTTTTGGAAGCTTGAGACTAAGAAGAGTGCATTGTTCAGCCTGTTAACGCTAAAGAGCACGACCGGCTATGGGTAAATGTTAAAATTTATATGCTGCCTATACCATCTATAGGCCTACATCAACTTGCTGTTTCAATGAATACAAATATTACCCAACAAACTACTAATAATTGTACATTTTCACTTGACGTTTTTGACCCAGTCCAGGGGTGGGGATTTGGTCAAATCTATTAAAAGGGATCCATTTTCTAAATTTACATTACTCAACTCCAACGAGTTAGTAACGCTGCCATAGCCTGTAGGAAAATAGAGTGAAATACGTTAATTTGCATTGGGCAGTGTTATTATTATTAGTTATTCATCATTTTACTGTGATTTTGGCCTACCTCTTCAAGTTCAACGCGTCGTCGTCGTCATCCGTTACTTCAAGGTCATCTGATTCTGAGCCACTGTCTGCCAAAGATACTCAGCCAAATACTGCATCATTTATATCCGTTTCCACTCATGATTGCAACTAAATTCAACGCTGACCGTTGTGGAAACGAGTGAACGCTAGCACCAAAAACCGCCAAAGTGACGCGCTCTTTCTTTTCATAAACTTTTATATACTTCATTCCTAAGTCAATAGAGGGCGCCAACCCCAAAACAACTCAAGTACATTTTTCAGGTGGTGATTTAAGTCGCCGTGGTCGTCAAGGGCATATGCCGATTCCTGGCAACCTTTAGTAGCCCACGGGGAAGGGAAGCGTATCACAACAAAAGTGCTCTTTTAGAGCCCGTGGGATCGAAAAGGGTTAATTAGGTCCGGTAACCGGTGTTTGTTTCATTGGCTTAAACTACTGCACCAAAAAAAAACGTTATGTTTACAAACAAGGGTATATCATGCAGGGGTCGGTAATATTTGTTGCCTTCCCTTTTTCTGAAAATGTTTGGGTCTGCTTTTTGGTCGGTGGTCAGTTCTCAACGAGCGGGTATGAAATACTGAGGTTCAAAGCTTTTCACTGTGTTTATATGTTGCTAAAAGTAAATATGCAAATTTGCAAGGTTGGCGAAGGCAACTTTTTTGCTCTAATTTTGTTAGGTGTTCGGGTGCGATAAGCGCGAACACTGCTTGAAATTGAAATTCGGTTTTAGGCAAGTTCGTGCGACAGCGCGAACACCTCTTGAAAGTATGTTAGTTAGTTTCGGTTCGTGTTCACAGAGCCTTCAAACTTGACACACACATACTTAGGACCATAAAATGTGGTTCATCAATAAAGTTATGACATATAGTTTCAGGTTGAAGTTGTGAGCCTGTCATGGTGACGCTTTTCATCAGATATCGAAATAGGCCTACACTAAAATCCGTGCTCATATTGCTCATGTTTTGCTGCTCATTTGCCGTCATTGCCATTTCGCTGCTCATTTGCCGTTCATTTCCGCTCATCGTCATTTGCTGCTCATTTGCTCATTGTCTCCATTTCGCTGCGTCATTTGCTCATTTCGCTGCTCATTGCTGCTCATTTGCTCATTCGCTGCTCATTTGCTCATTCCGCACTCATTGCTCATTTCGCTGCTCATTGCTCATTCGCTGCTCATTTACTCATTCGCTCATGTTTTGCTGCTCATTTTGCTGCGTCTATTTTGCTATTTTCACTGGAAATACCTGAAGCACGAACGGGTATCGCAAAGGGTATCGCAAATGAGCAGGCGGGAAAATTAGCAAGGCGACAGCGAGTAGTGTCTTCAGCCAGCAGTGGTAATAATGATGACGGCAGCGATAACAAATGAGTAAATGACAAGCGAAATGAGCAAATATTTAAGCAGCGGAATGGCTAAAATGAAACAACGAAATGAGCAATAATACAACAATAAATGAGCATGAAATGAGCAGCGAATGAGCAGCGAAATATTCATGTTTAACGAAATGAGCAAATAAATGAGCAGCGTGACAGAACGAAATCGAGCAGCGGAATGATGCAAAGCGGCGCTCGACAAATGAGCGGCGGGAAGTGGGCAAATGAGCGGCGGAAATGAGCAAATAATGAGCAGCGAAATGAGCAAATGAGCAAATGAGCAGCGGAAATGAGCAAATGAGCAGCGAAATGAGCAAATGAGCAACGAAATGAACAAATGAAGGCAGCGAAATGAGTGGTTATAGGGCCATATATAAACTATTTCTTCCGTTTCTTGTCAATCGGAGATTAAACATCAGAGATTCAACGCATGAATGTTATTTCTGCTGTCAAACCACATGCTTGTCACCAGTGCGGCAAAAAGCTTTTGGACGGAGATATAACCTACGGAGGCATGCAGAACATGTACATAATGAAGAGAAATCTAAAATGGATGAAGTTGGCGATGATTCTGAAATTAAAGCTATCCAATCTGGACAATTCTGGCGTCGATAATTCTGGAACCCAATTTTTAAAAGCGTAGATTTGAAGATTCGGAAATAGAAACTTGTGAAACTGAATCTCGCGAGGATGAAGGCGAAGATTTCGAGGAAGATGATTCAGAATCCGATCACGGAGGTGGAATATGACGAAATCATCGGAAGAGGATGAGTCTAGTTCTGAGGTGGAAAGACTAATGCCACTTTTCGAGACTGGTTGGAAGAGGCTAAAGAGGCTACTGAAGAGATGTGGTGTGAAAAATATGAAAAATGCGTCATGCGGGGTATGAGTGAAGAATCAAGCTTTCAAGGAAAAAGCCAGTAGGAAAACCCTTTGGGCAGTCAGCGATGAATCTTTTCAACAAATACAAGGATTTTTTTTGTCAAGGATTACCAACATCTGAAAGATAATGGCACTCATCAGGACATGTGGGAAGATCTCGAAGAAAAAAGTGCAAATAAAGGCATGGAAGTAAACAAAGCTCTGAACAGAGTAATGCCTAAACTCTATACCAAATTTGACGGACTACTTTTAACTAAATGAGGATATGAAGAGAACGAGGAAGAGTGGATGATGAAAGACCAGATGCTTCAGAAAGACTATTAAAGCCAGGAGAGAACACTGGTTGTCAATCTACATTACACGAGATGAGTGTGGGTGAATATTTTTGACTCATACGGACTACGTGTCCCCAAGGTACCGCCAGATTGAACATTTCCTTCAAAAAAGAATGCAAACATACACCATCTATAACCTCGCCGTCCGCCGTTCAGGGACCTTTGTCAACCGTCTCTGTGGACAGTACGTCATCTTCTTCCTTTTACATCGATGCCGAGAAATGAGCATAATGAACAAAATTAGCAAATTGTTTTCGTCGGATACAATTTGGATAATGATTTGGATGTAAATAACTTTTATTAGAAAACATCTTTCCTCGTATTAAAAATACAGAAGTGTATGACGAACAATTCTAGTATACGTCAAATATCTGAGGGCTTTTGTTACATCAAGATTCTTTTACTAAGTAGTAGGTTTGTTTTGTTTAAAGAATCGTAGTTAAGCTGATACGTTGTAATTTTGTTCTTTTATAAATGTTATTGATAATCACCATTTGATAAATTTGTATTGTATGTTTTAATAATGAATAAAATACTTTGAAACTGTATATCGCCCTTGAATTGACCACTAAAGGAATTCTGATGAATTTCTGGTTGGCTTTAAAGGCACCTCTTGTCGTCTTTTATTATGCGTGTTTATATTTACCCCTGTCCATCTCCTATCGTTGGGTCAAACACAAAACAAAATTTCAATTCAACTATCAACAGAACCATTAGTGAAAATAACCTTTGAGTTTGGGCGCTAATAGTTATATTAACAAATGATTTGAAAACTTCATGTACATGTAGTGATAATTTTCAAATAATGATATGTTGAGTCCATTTTGTTTAGGAAAGCTCGATCATTAATTTTACATTAATCTTTTATGACCTTGCATAAAGGGTTTAGTGACCAAATAAACATACGTTTTGAGACAACACGCATAACAAAGATTGGTGGGTCTATAATTTATTTAAAAAAAAATCCATTATGCACTACCAAACAGACTTATTATACCGAGGTCATGACACGACCATTAATTCGGTATTCTTCACTTGACAATACAACAAAACAATATAGGGACAATAATTTATAAGGCATAGAAACATAAGGACGAGAGTACAATAAAGCAACAGCAGCACATATAAGGAGAAAGAAAAAGCTTTAACCTCAATAACTGTGGGACATTAACATTTTATCTGGCCACGAAACATGTGGACATATCCCACACAATTCGCTGGCACATATTTTAAGCAAAAAATTGTATTTTTTTTTCAGACAGGCATCTTTCCCATTGACTCCCGTACTTCGCTACCCATTCCTAGTAAAATTCATGGTTGCAGTACAACTCAAAACCTGGCTAAATCTGATTATTCATCTGCAAAAGCAAAACTACCGGCCGGGTGTGATTCTTGTATATAAAAGGGTTATCTGAATGGACACAGCGTGACCTTTACTGTGTATGTATGTAGCCATGAGCAATCACCTTTGTGTAAACGGACTGTCAGGCCTGTTACACAAAAACTTGCTGAGTACTATGTAGTGGACAAACACTTCACGACGTCACATGAACAAGATCAAAAGCTGTCAGTTTGGAACGGCCGGGTTCTGTGTTTGGACTGTTTTCTATTCAAAGGTTGCGAGGGTAAGTGGAAGAACTGTGGAACGAAGAGAGGGGGTCATCGTTGGCTTGATATAAACTTTTAAAAAAAGACACTTTTAGCCATTTAAAAATAATAATAATCATAAACTACGATTTTCTGTAGTTAAAAAAGAGGGAGATTGTTCGGTGTCTGGATCATAATGAGGTGGTTCACTTTAAATCGTACCCTTATGATATACCTAGGATTTTATCCTGTTTATAATTATATATGGTTTCATATTGTATACCTTTACATACTTTACATTAGATTACAACTTCTCAATAGTATAATATATATTACACTACATGTACATATACTGTCTTGGTGTGAGTGTGCTATATCTACACTATTCCTCCTTTCTATAACCAGTGTGCAAGTACTACCCATTGTGTAACTGCGATCAACTGTGACAAAGGACTGCTCCCTGAAGTTAGCCCCGATTGTACATCTATTGTCTTCGAAATTCCTTGGACATCAAGATACAAAGTGGGTTCCTAATCTATACTACTATACAGCACTGCAGAGTTGAAGTCTATGAAACATCATAGGAGCCACCATTATGCAATTGCCAACCTGATGTAGTTCATACATTGAGAAGACACAGGCATCTGTGGCATCCTTCGAAGCCGCCGTGCTGGTGTGAAGAACCTCATTAGAACTAAAGAGACACAACACAATTTCCCTGTTTCTGCTGTACAATGAACAATAATGCCACAGTCTGTCCAAAATCAACTAAGGTTGACCTCTTTTCCTGGTCTCATTGCCAAAGCAAATTTTTTGTGCTATTAATGCACAATCTCTCCGTAACAAAAGAACTTAATTTATTGACTTTGTGCTGACCCATATAGGTTTGATTTAGTAGCCATATGCGAAACCTGGCTCAAAAGATGGGGGACAATGTCGTAACTGGTGATATTACTCATTCTGTAGGATATGAACTCAAACAAGTGCCACGCCCAAAACCGAAACAGGTGGGGGGGATTGCTCTGCTCTACACAAGAGTGGTTTCACAGTGCGTTTTCCTGACATTGATATCGAACCCAAATCATTTGAGTTTTTGTCTACTGAACTAATTAGTTCAACCCAATCATTGTCCTTTATTATTCTCTTATCGTCCTCAACAAAAAATCAACTGGATGTGTACCTTTTACTACATTTTTAAGAAAAGAATTCTCACTATTGGTTGATGGTGTTATGTTAAACTCTATGCCACTGATCATTACAGCAGAGATTTCAATGTACACGTTGGACCGTAATGATAATGACAGAGATGCCAATGTGCGTTCAAAGAGCTACTGTCCAGTTGTACGGCATTCAACAGCATGTTGACACCGCTACTCACAGGAAAGGCCACACCTTGAGACCTTTTCATCCACTAGATTTGCTGGATTGCTGCCTATGTGGGAGTGGATCTGAACATAATTGGATGCGAATTTCAGATCATTTTGCTATTACTGCCAAGATTTTCACCTACAGCGACCAAACAACTCTAAAAAAGTCATAACATCTCGCAACATATGTAATATTCAACTCGCTAATTTCCTGTGATGATGTTAAAAGGACTTAGAAAGATAGGTCGTCAATGCTAAACAAAGCCACAAACTATCCACCCAAGTAGGAGACAATACAATGTTATTCTATCTCAAGCACTTGACAAACATGCTCCCAGTTAAGCAAAGATCTGTTTCACTCTTCACACACAGCTCTCCATGGTACACTACCAACGCAATTAGAGCTGCTAAGAAGATACGACAGCAGCTTGAATATAAATGGAAGCGGCGTACACATTTGGAAATTGGACTGCGCCAACTCTATTGGTAAGCAAAAGAAGAGATTCAGTAATCCATCAAATCGAACATGCTAAATCCAGCTACTATAACGAGTGTTTTGCTGACCACAGAAAAGACCAGAAATGCAGATTTTTCCGATTAACCGGACAAACTTCTCCATAAGAATAAGAGCTTGCTCTCTCCCCAGCACGAGTCTTCTATCGATCTTGCCCAGTTTGCGAGTTCAGTATTTTCTTTACCGACAAGATCCAGCGAATCCGTGATGGTCTGGAGACTGTTCACATAACACATGAGTCTTGGTTATAGCCCTGATAGGTATGCACCGTCGGAACTTAGCGCATTTGATGATGTGGGACTGTTTCTAATAAAATTCACACCATTCTCGCCAAGTCACCCTCCTAAGATGTGCAACTTGGACCATTCCAGCTAAGCTTCTTTAAAAAATGTGAAAGTGCGCCATTATCCCACTGCTATGCCAACATCAATAATCAACAACTCTCTAAAAATCCGGAAATGTACCTCCCTCATTGAAGATAGCTCAAATCAGCCAGATCCTCCAAAAAAGCTGTCTTGAATCCTAATCGGAATGAGCAATTATCGCCCAATCTCCCAATCAAACTTGAGTTTTCTTAGTAAAACTCTAGAACGGCTAGTTGGACAACAATTGACAGCATATCTTGCATGGCAACAACCTTCTAGATAAATACCAGTCGGCGTATCGTCAGCACCATAGTGTTGAAACAGCTATCCTGAGAGGTACAGAGCGATTTACTTTTAGCCGCAGACCTTATGGTAAAACATCGCCTTGTAGTGCTGTTGGATCTGTCCGGCAGCCTTTGATACTCTGGATCATAATGTACTCCTCAATCGTCTGGAAACTTACTTTGGTATCACTCTTGAAGTGCACGACTGGTTTCACTCGTATCTCAGCGATAGAACCTGCTTCCGTTAGCCCGGTACTAACAGAGGCAACCTCTCTATCTCAACCACCTTACAGTATGGAGTTCCACAGGGCTCGTACGGGCCCATATCACTCTTCTCCATGTATACCACGCCTATTGAGTAATATCATCAGAAGACATTGCTCTCTACTACCACTCAAGGCTACGCCATGATGATATACAAATTTTATCTAGCTGTTTGACCCCTGTCCACCGATAGATGCTTAACAAAGCTATACAACGTACATGGAAGCCTGCATAAGCAGATGAGGGTACGCCTATGGATGACAAATAATTTCCTAAAACTCAATGACGCTAAATCAGAATTTCTGATTGTAGGATCCAAACAACAGCGGTCCAAATAAAACATCCCCAGTCTAAGGATTGGTGAAATTATCATATCCCCATCTGAAAAGATAAAAGAAATCTTGGGAATCATCATGGATTCTGAACTTAAAATGAATAATCACATCTCGGCTGTTTCGCAAGCAGCTTGTATATTTCTTCATGTAACATCAGACTTATTCTGCAAGTACATAAATACACAGACTGCAGAACTACTCATTCACTCCCTTGTCATTTCCAGGCTGGACATGTGTAACTCCCCTCCTGTATGGTGTTAACGTCTCAGCTCACTTCGTCTTCAACGTTTGCAAAAACATGGCTGCACGACTGGTTTACTCTGTCTCTCGCAAACGATCACATCACCCCTATCCTCAGGCAACTCCACTGGTTACCGAGTGGAACAAAGGATAGTTTTCAAACTCCAGTCTCTCCTGGTCTATATAATCATTACACAGCATGGCGCCATTTCTACATCTCAGATCTTGTCACCAATACACTCCATCACGCAGCGACCTACGATCTGCTGATCAAAGTCTCCTAGTGGTAGAACACACACAGCCAAGAACTCATGGGGAAAGCACGTTCTTTCCTGGTTACTGCAGGAAAAGTGTGGAACAGTTTTCCGTACCACATCAGAGGCAGCCGATACGACATCATTATTTAAAACTGCTCTCAAAAACTCATCTGTTTCCAAGCCAATATAGACTAATAATTTTCCTAGTGTTGTATTTGTTTGCCTTTTTTCTCTTGTTCTTTTTGTGTATCACGAGCGAAGCGCCATGAGCGCCTTTTGGCGGATACCGGCGCTATAAGACTCCATTATTATTATTATTATTATTACATTAAAAGTAACGGTCAGTTCAACCCTATTATACATACTGGCGTGTTCTCCCTCATTTCTAGTGAAACACCCCTCACTTTGAATGGATTTACGGGCGGCTCCTCAAATTACATGCTAATTAGGCTAAATGCACCGGCTTCTACGGATTGGTCAATCGAGGGTTAAAGGGGCGGAGCCTACTACCTATTCAGACCTTGGGCATCACTACTCCAGAGATACCATACGGTCACATCGCTGTTGCCTTACGTAACGCACTTACATTAGCAGTACACATGCGAACAAAGAAAAAGATGGATATCTACATTTGTCCATGTTCATGGTTGTAATAACAGTGAAATATCTAACATTAATCTCAAAGAAATGCTATATACTGTTTCCGGGCCAAAACAGGACATTTTAAATTTAACATATTCTAATGCAAAATTGATGTCTTTGAAAGCAGAAATTGGATATGTTATAATAATAAAATTTCTTGGGATAATTTAAAAAATATGATTGGTTACGTCATCAATGATAATTTCATTGAACCGGAAATTCACTGCGAATAATCTTTGTGTTTGTCCTAACAAACACTTGAGCTCTAGTTTTTTAAATTGTAATTGCTCTTTCATGACTTTCACTCAGCATTAAGCTGTAGCTTTCAGATGTTGGTGTTTGATATATACTGAACAGCAAAAGAAACGCAAGTCCGAGGTCTTGTCAGAAGGATTTTCAAACAGAAGACAAACCATTTGATTCTAATCACTCATTTAATGAAACATGCTTTTTCAGTTTGTGAGCTGAAAGTGCACTGTTGAATGTGAAAAAATCTTGCAATGCAATTTCAACAGGTCACTTTCAGCTCACAAATTGAAAGTATTTTCATTAAATGAGTGATTAAGGAGGTAATCAAAATGGTTTGTCTTCGTTTGAAAACTTGACAAAGACTCTGGACCTTGCGTTTCTTTGCTGTCCAAAGATTTCAGCAGCTTTTTGCTGTTCAGTATATTTCTTGGATTAAAAAAGTAAACAAACTCGTAGAACACAACATCGCATAAATATTGTAGGTTATATCTTTCCACAAATAAAAGTGCTTTGATAAGGAACTGTCAATGAGAACTTTTTATTTTTGACAAAGTATATTATTATATTTATTACATTTTCGTCAAACTAAACTGAACTAAACTGTAACATTAATAAGGATGTGATACATGACATCACTAGTTTAATTCTACAGCGCCCTCTGTCTAACTGTGGCGGCAAAAAGCTGAATTATTATAAAGACATTCATCATAAAAATAGTCTGTTTTTTATGGATTTCGGCAAAATTTCTTAATTTTTATGATCAAATATTAAAACCATTTCATCACAAATCTCATCTATCTAAAATATGCCTAAAAATGGATGATTTCAATAGAGGGCGCTTCAAATGAAAAGCGTGTGTTTTCGCGTTGGTGACCGAAAACATGTTTCACCTTAGGTAATTGAGTAAAGCTTTCTCAAGCTGTTCTAGTATACGTTTGTGCTATGTTTCTCTTGTTTCTTGTCGAGTATATATGACGTCCAAGACATTCATGTCTCTGGTCTTGGACGCCAAAGCACGCTCCCTGGTGTTACATGGTTTTATTTGCGCGCTACCAGACTAAGACACACGAAAAACATTTTTAAAACAAACCACAAAATATTAAGCTTAATTAAGTAAACATATCACAATTAAAGGCACAACAGGAATAAACCTTAGAAAGGTGCATTTGCAGATTTAGACAGTTGTTACAGGTTATGATTTTTTCCCTGAATTTAACAACGATTAGTTATAATGACAACACATAATACACAGTTTTAATCAGCTATATGCCGTTTTAATTTTAAAGGGACGGTGGCTACGTTGCGATCAACAGGGCATGGAAGCGGAGTACTGGTTTTAGGTGCTTCAGCGACTGATAATGACCATGTCCAACATGATAAGGTCACATTACCGTTGATGCTGCATAAATGAGCGTGGTTTCAGTCATCAAACTAGGTTACTGATTCATTTACATTCAAAGTCTACTCTGATCGTGACGATACTGTCCGATTAATAACTATCTTAACTATTTTGACTGAAATTCGCCTGAGCAAATCCATTTAATTTTTGAGGGTCCAAGTTCTGAGGCAGGGCTAGAAGGGCACGTAATAGCTGATGAGGTACGCCATTGCAAGGACAAAACTTCTGGAATGTCCTAGGTTTCAATCAGTTTAGGTAAATTCACTCTTAAAAATGTATGAGATCAACTGTTTTTTTATAGAAAATTGACTGATTTATACGATGCGCAACGACACATCAATCAAACAGCATGGGTAATCAGTAGTAGCCTTGACCAAGGCCGTTTTTCGTAGTGCTGCTACAACGGTACCGTACCCGATCGACGCGTCCCGTACCGATTTCTGGTCCGAGAAATTCGGCGCATACTCCCGCTGTCCCCGGATAACTGAGTCGTGGATACGGATAGTGGTACCGGTGACCTCCTACGCACGTTCGAACTGGATCAGACTGAATCAGCAGAATTGATCCTTCTGTTATCGAGACTGAAGCTAAAAAAGTCTCTCCGGATTCTGGTCTCCGCATCGCCTCAGACCAGCTTATTAGCATTTTAGTTTTCATTTTTGCTATAAAACGATGTCAATTACGTACCCAAATTACTGGATCGATTAGAATTCTGCCGTACTGTGCTTTAAACGACTTTCACATTAGCCACCATACTTTGTGTATGGAAATTTGGTCTAGTTTAATGTTCACGTATACAATGGTATGTGTTTTGAGCCATTCTATGACGAAACCGGAGAGACCGCTTTTGTTACACACTATATATATAAGGATTCGAAACATTTTTAAAACCAAAAACTGTTAATTAAATTTATTGGGCTAGCTTTGTTAATGGTAGGGAATTTGTCGTCGCAAAATTTCTAGGGATGTTATCTAAAATTAGTTAGATATTGCTTTGAAAAATAGCAACAAATTGTTTTAAATTCGTTTTCGTACACTATTTATAAAGGTGACGGCACGACGACACCACGACGCGACCGGGCGACGAGCACGCCACTGACCAAGCAATAGCGAAAATGGGCAACACAGTGGGCGAGGTGGGACCAAAGTGCTGCAAAATAAATTGTCAATTGTTTAAAAGGCATATTACACCCCAGATATGTTTTCGGACCCACAGCATATGTCAATGGATGCGTTTAAAACATTTATTACGTCGTAAAATGCTGATTTCTGATTGGACCGCTGATAATTCAAGCTTTAGCCTCAATTGCGTTTTTGCTCGTTTTAAATTACACTAATCAGTGTATGTGTTACGGCTGTAAATTATTTTTAAGGACCAACATTTTTATTGCAAATAAGTTTGTGATTTACATCTATTATAACACTATTGGTAATGTTTGGAAAAAAATGTTTCTAAAAGTATCCTTACTTTCTTTGAATCAACATAGGCTGTCCATTAAACAACCCAAAGCAGTTTTCAAGCTTATTATGTGTCATTATCCGAGAAAATAATGAAAATGCATCCCGATGTTTCGTATTCATTCGTACGTTGATTTGTTTTGTTTCCGGAGGGACAGCATATATATTGACATTATTTCACTATTTTACTAATTTGATAGACATGAGACAACAATATTTCATCCCTGTTTGATACCATCATCAATTTAACACCAACAAGTTTCCCTTAAATCTGTGATCATTTTGTTTTGCAAATTTCCCAATAGTGTAGGGCCTTCGAAAAATAATACTTTTAGATACGTCATGATTTCACTATCAAGCCACAATTTTAACTGCACAATCGTTTATCTGACTATCATTTCGCAAGACTTCTCTTTGTTTACATAGCGGAGTTATAAAAGGTTAAAATTTGTTTGGATGGGGTTTCAAAATAGCTACAAAATCACAGGTCGCATGTGGTCGCAGCTAATTTGGTATCAAAATGTTGCTGAAAGGTTAAACTTCGGGGAAAATTTTAATTTTAGGCTGAACAAAAACAATATTTTTAAAAAAAAAATTGAACCAAATTCTTGGTTTTGCTGATGAAAATAAAAGCTAATTTACAATCGACAATTTTGAAAAAATATAGACCATGACTTTTTGTTTATTAATGCCGGAAACCGGGAATAATTGTCCTGTCATTTTAAAACCCGGGCGCGCACTAAAAAAGGGAAAATTTGCTGGGATGGGATTTAAAAAAATAACTAAAAAATCACAGATCGCGGGTGGTCGCAGCTAATTTTGGTATCAATATGTTGCTGAAAGGTTAAGCTTCGGGAAAAAATAATGAAATTTAGGCGGGAATCGGCGGGGAAATTTTTAGTTCCACCATAGCTGACAAAAACAGCTATATTTTATAATTTTAAACCCAAAATTTCCCCGTATTTTGTGATGAAATCAGAAAGGTAATTTACAATCAACTAATTTTTACAAAAATAACCATGCCCGGGTTCCCTTCAATTTACATGACGATAGCTTCTGTCAAAATCCACAATGGCAATTTTTAAAAATTTTTACGGCTTTTATCACAAATTTTTCACTTTTTTTGAGATTGTAAAGTGGTTCTAGGGCATTAAATATTAATTGGGTTTAATTTGTTTTATAAAATAGTTGTGAGCTACCAACCAAGGTCAAAGTTCCCCTCGGGGAAAGTATGGCGGCTGCACGGCCAGGATCTGGCGTAAATTTACCCCCTCTGGGTCAAAACGTGACGTCAGATCTTCAGGCTTATCCTAGTTATACGATCCCCGCCAGTCGTAAAAAAATAATAATAAATAATAATATGTGGACTTATATAGCGCACTATCCCCAAACTGGTGCTCAGGCGCATTATTTTTACCCCCGCTCATCAGGCTCAAATCATTCCCCGAAACCATCTCAGCCCCCTGGGAGTATACGTCTCAATGCTGCCATTACAGCACTATAGGGCTAATAAATCAAACACAACAACCAACTCTGCCCCCACAGGTACCCATTTACCCCTGGGTGGGGAAACAATTATGGAAAGTGTCTTGCTCAAGGACACAAGCACCATGGTCGGGGTTTGGGGTTCGAACCCATTCTGACGACTCAGCCATCAGAACACAAATCAGATGCATTAAACCGCTCGACCATGGGACCTAAATCACCCACCGATGGCGCTATACAATTTTGACGATCCAGACTCGGGAGCAGTTTGACGTTCGTGGGCATGTAGATGGTGCCCGGCAGCGGCGGTTGGTTTATCGAATCGCAAGCGAATCAGCGCTCCAAGGTAAATCACGGAAAATCTTGCACCAAGACTAATATGTCGGCTGACAACTTATTTATCGTGAATCGTAACTACTCGTAAATGTTTACTACTCGTAAATGCGTTACTACTCGCGGCGGGACGATTTTACTCGATATATCCCCAGCGTATACCACAGCGTATAAAATGCTGCCACGGTGTAGGCTATGTATTGTACATACAGTATACATTCATGCATTGTTTTGTACACTGTGGGGATTCTAAAATCCATGTACACGTGTCGGCTGACAACTTACGAATCGTGAATCATAGGTACCTGAATGTGTTACTACTCGCGGTACTTTTTCGGTAATCGTGGCGGGACGATTACTCCCAATAGTTAAAATGCGCGATCAGTACGAGTAGGCCTACGATTAGTAATTACACTCGCGAGTACTTGAGTAATCGCACTACTCCTCCAGCACTAATTATGCCTCATGAATATACATATGGATCCGTGCCCCGGGGGTGCAATGTGCAATGGGAGTTCGGAAAGCTATTAAGTGGGGCAAAATTATGCAACAAAAAACATTCCGACGCACCTTGGTCAAGGCTAACCAATAGGAAGCTTTCTCAAATCTGTTAACTTAATTCATTGGCCCTGACAAAATCTCCATTTTCAAGGGCTTATGAAGGTTGATTCCATAAATCTAATACAGACAAAGAAAGGGTTCAACAAGTTTAAAATGTAGGCCTACGTCCCTGAGTCAAACAGATAATAAACAGCCAAATCAAGTAATTTTGGAAAATAAGTTGGTGTTGCACGTACGTAAATATGTATCAGGCTCATAATCTGTCCGAGTCATTACTATGGGTGGGCGTGGCTTACGGTTTCAGGCTTATTCATAACATGTCCCCAATAAGAATACATGAAATTTACGAATGGCAATTAGATTGCACAATACACGATTTTAAATTTCTAATTCAACTAATCTAAACATAGAAATGTTCTTTTAGAGAGCCATGTTTATATGTTAGTTTGTCAAATCCCAAAATCATAAAGTTGGACTTGCCATTTTTCCCGCAGTTTCCCAAAAATAGTAATTAAACAAGGTTCAATAAAAAACAT